>PVJS01024134.1:0-28950 GCA_004027185.1 Glis glis
TGTCTGTAATCCCAGCACTTAGGAGGCTGAGATAGGAAGATCACATGTTTGAGGCCAGCCTCAGCAAATTAGAGAGATCCTGTTTTAAAATAAAAAGTAAAAAGGTCTAGGGGGTATATCTCAATGGTGGAATTACCTTGGGTTCAATCCTAGTACACACACACAAACACACACACACACACACACACACACACACACACGTATAGATGTATATTTACATATGCACATGTATATTTACATATACATATATGAATATATATTTAGTTGAAGTTAATTAAACTTCTCTGTCTTCTAAACCTAAACAAGCAAATGAATAAAAAAATGAAGGTGTGGAAAATATTATTGAAATGTTTCCCCAGATCCTTTCTCTTTCTTTCCTGGAGCCTCTTCCTAGACTCCACTTTCCTTCCTCTCAGTAGGATTTGGCTGCTATCCTAACCTCTGCACTGGGGAATGAAGATAGAGAGCTATACATCAATTTCAGGCAAGGTTTTAAAGTGATCTATTAGTGATGAGGTTATCAGTGAACTGATAAATATCTCCAGCAACGATAACATATATTTTTTTAATTTTTTGAGGGGAGTACTGGGGTCAGAACTTGGGGGGTATTTTATCTCCAAATTTTACTCCCAACCTTTTTATTTTCCTATGTTTTGGAACAGGATCTTGCTAAGTTGCTGAGAGTCTTGCTGTTTCTGAGACTGGTCTCCAACCTGTGATGCTCCTGTTTCTGCTTCACTGGGATTACAGGTGAGCACCAACACACCCAGCTGATAACATATTGAAAACCAGAAAGAAAATGTCCTCACAGTGTATACATGATTCTGCCATGAACAATTATTATAGAATAAGGTACAAAGAGAAGACAAAATTGATCTTGGAGAGTACAACAACCATATTGGGAGGAGGAAAAGGGGAATGAAGCCTATAAGAACTTTGAGTCTCTACTTCCAACAATTTTTTTTTTTTGAGGTACCGGGGATTGAACCCAGGGGCATTCTACCTCTGAGCTACACCCCCGGCCCTATTTTTTTCCTTTATTTTGAAACCAGGTCTCATGAAGTTGCGGAAGCCTCACTAATTAGCTGAGGCTGGCCACGAACCCGGATCTTCCAGTCTCAGCCTCCCGAGTACTGGGATTACAAGCGTGTGCCACCACGCCCGGCTCACTTCCAACAATTTAAAGCCAATCTTCACAGTAAAAATTTCCATCAAGATATAATAGTAATAGTGAGTAGTCTCTGAGGTGTGAGCTTCTGTGCAGCAAAGGAAACTATCCAGAACTTCAATAGAGCCAACAGAATGGGAGAAGATTTTTGCCAGCTACTCCTCTGATAGAGGGCTAACATAGAATATACAGAGAACTCTAGAAACTCACCACCAAAAAAACCCAAATAATCCAATAAAAAATGGACAAGTGAACTACATAGACACTTCACAAAAGAAGAAATACAAATGGCCAATAAATGTATGAAAAAATGTTCAACATTATTAGCAATCAGAGAGATGCAAATCAAAACTATCCTTAGATTTCACCTAACACCAGTTAGAATGGCAATCATTAAAAACACAAACAATAACAAATGCTGGTGAGGATGTGGAGAAGTAGGAACTCTGATACACTATTGGTGGGATTGCAAGTTAGTGCAACTGCTTTGGAAAACAGTGTGAAGGACCCTCAGAAGAATGGGAATGAACCTACCATATGACCCTACTATATCACTCCTGGTATCTACCCAAAAGAATGGAAACTAAACTACCAGAGTAATGCATGCCTAGCTATGTTTATAGCTGCACAATTTACAATTGCTAAACTATGGAACCAGCCAAGATGTCCATCAACAGATGAATGGATTTAAAAACTATGGGATATATACACAATGGAATTCTACTCAGCCATAAAATAAAACTATGTCATTTGCAGGGAAATGGATGGAACTGGAGAACATTATGCTAAATGAGATCAGTCAGTCACAAAAAGTGAAAGGTTGGATGTTCTCCCTCATATGCAGAAGCTAGGGAGAAACTGGGACAAAAGAAGTACTCCAGACAAAGGAAGAGAAAACTTTAGCTGAGTGAAGAAGGGGGCCTAACAGAGGGAGATGGGAGGGAGGAAGAGGGAAACACCTCCATGGTCATGATGTACATACACAGACTTATCAAAACCAATCACTGTGCTGAGCACAAGAAGGAGGGGTGGAGAAGAGAATGGGGTGGGAACTGGATGAGGGCTCAATGAGTACTGTGTGCATGTATGCCTCTATCACCCAGAACTTCAACAAGATGTATTATTACAATACATCAATAAATTAAAAAACAAACAAATAAACAGAAAACTGAAAAAAAGGAAGATGTAATAGTAGCCAGGTGCAGTGGCACACTTCTATAATCCCAGTAGTTTGGAGTCTGAGACAGGAGGATCACAGGTTCAAGGTCAGTTTCAGCAATATAGGGAGACACTAAGCAACTTAGGGAGACTCAAATTCAAGGAAAAAGGAGGACTGGGGATATAGTCTGGAGGTAGAATGCCCCTGTATTCAATTCCCAGTATCAAAAAAAGAGAGGAAAATAAAAGAAAATAAAGATATAATAGTACAAGTAGATTATTTACAAGCATGTAGATTAAGAAAAATATAGCTAAATGGGTAGGAATTTGTTGTCCAGAGAGTAGAATTTAGGCAAAAAAGGCCTACTATCATTTCTCATTTTGGGTCTTATACGATGATTTGACTTAAAAAAAAACCTGACTGCATTAATTTAAAATATTCTTTTGAAGACAGAAAAATTAAAGCGAAGAAAAAATATAACAGCCCAAAAAGAGAAGGCATTACAGGTGAGGATAGGAAAAAAAAGACCACTTATTGGGATTTTGAAATAGAATCAAAGCCTTGTCACAAGTAGCAAGCTAGAAAACTTAAATATTCATACAATTATCTTAATGCCAAACCACATCTTTCAGGTCATAAGTATCAGTCCTGGCTCTGCCATAGGCTTAATTAAAACTTGACCTTAAGTAAATCTCCTTTCTTCCTTGGCTTTTCAGGAAATAAATAAAATAAAATACATTAAAATAAATATGAGGCAGGGGGGATAATATACTATCAATTTTGAAAACTGAAAAATGGTTTTGCCTACCCAAACTCAATGAAATAGTCCTGCTGATTTCCCATATCCAATGTCAAAATACTCCCAGGATTTACTCTCAAGAAGGTTTGCTGGGGAGTTTTATTTTACAGTGACTAAGGAGCCTCATGAATTCAGTAAAACCCTTAACCACATCCAATCTTCTCCGGCCCCCTTTCATTTAGTTCATGGATGTTGGCATCAATTGAACAATATTCTGACCTTTTTTAAAGGGCAAATATAATACTACATCAGCTTGGTTTGCTGAACTTTAGACTCCTCTGAATTGGAGAGTATTTGGGAGCTCCTGGGTAGATTTCATATATAATGTCATGGCAGAATTAATGATTCATTTCTTATTGGAATTACAAAGCTTTCCTTTAAAAACAAGTTAAAATATATATCATTTAAGCTTGAGCATTCAGACCTACTGTTGAATCAGCAGCCCTCAGGATAAGTGGAACTAGAATGAAAAGAAAACAATGATTGGATCAAGAAAAATATGCAAGATCAAAGGCATATTGTTCACAATTTTAAAGAAAGAACAGGAGTGGCTCTAGGCAGAAATAGAAAGTGGCTAGCACTTATCAGCAACTCGAAATACATATTTTGGGACCCCTCACTTATTTTGTTATTCTCTCTCTGGCCAAAATCTGTGCTCTACCCCTAGGATTCCAGATTATTTTCCTAAAGTGTGTTTCTCCTCACTGAAACAAACCCCTTGAGATCTCATCCCACAGATCTTTGAGCATTTCAACCGAAATCAAACCACTATGATATATCGATTCCTCCCGCTTATCTTCATCTTCTTCATCATGATTATTGTTCCAACTCATATCTCAGTCTTGTTTTACAATTTTTAGGATCTTATTCCATCCCCACAATCAACCTGTGGAAAGCAGTGTTAATAATCTCTTATTTTAAAGGTGATGTTGATAATATAATTCTAATTATCGTACCTGACATAAATACTTAATAAATACTGGCTATTAGTTTAATGTAATTTTCTTATCTTCCATGACACAGCAGGAACTGTATTTAAGAGTAAATCAATTCTCCCCTTTATGTAGCCCAAGATATATTAAAGGAGGAGCCACATGTGAGAGTCAGAAGCAAAACAGGTTCCATGATAATCTTTTAACTAATGTGTATTTATTGACACTATGTGCCATGTGAGTTAGGATGAGAACAATAAACAAATAGTTTCATTTCTAGGTCCAGTAAGCTCACAGTCTGCTCTGGGAGCCAAGACACATAAGAAATAATGAAATATATAAAATGAAATATTATAAAGGAGCAAAGATTAAAAGAAAAAGGAAATACCATCCCATAGTGAATACTTGAGTGGTAAATGTGTGGAAGATAAAATGACAATACTTTCAGGAGAGGTCACTGCAGACTCCTGTGATGTGGGAGGCCTCGAGGAAGGAAGCAAGGAGACTTTGGGAGAATGTGCAGCCACTCTGTGCTCTTGTGCTCACCAGAGGTATATAAGTGGGAGCAGAACACAGGTCTTACATATGTGACTCTAGCGCTCCTGCCATAGAGCCCCATGCGCTGTGTGTCACAAAGCGCAGGTTCTGTAGGCTAGCTCACCAGCATTTGAGTGACTCAGCAGCAAGGCTATTTCATAACCTGAAACACTCTCAACCATGGGGGCAACCTCAAAAGAACCAGGAAGATAGACATGGAAGACTCTTACTGACTCCTTTTTCCAAAATATTGAACTTATCTTTGTCTAATAGTGGTGAAGAGAAAGGAATTCTGGAATCATCTGGTATAACCCCACATAACCAGTTCTATATTAAGATTCCTCTCCAAAAGGAGAAAAGATGGCACCAAAATATAGGGAGCCCTCGTGCTAAACTCAAAGATCCAAGGAAAAAATTAAGAGGCTGTTACAAAGCAGGGGTAATATCAGATCCTGTTCTGTCTCCAACTAGTATTTGATGTTTCATAAGTTCCTCCTGGTCTCTTTGTTCTTTTGTAAAGTGAAGGATTGAGTAAGGTGGTCCTTGTCATCCTTGACTATATTGGTCTTTTAATAAAACTAAGTGTTGGATGTAACACTACAAAGAAAATTTGGTTATAGGAATAAAAGAAAGCATAAATGTACACAGAGCATTTAAGAATACTTAGATTCTTGGAACTTTCTATCATAAAAGATGTTCATCCCCACTCTTCCAGAAGGTAGCTACCAAATAGATATACAGGGAGCTGGAAACATATGAATACAATAACTGCCCACTGTGGGAATTCATTTCTGTAATTATGGCTAATGACCAAGATCCCCCTATGTGACTGGTATATGCTGTAACTGCACCCCCCAGGAGACCTTTATTATTTCTTCATTGTTTGCACATGCCACTGCACCAGGAGATAGAAGAACTGTTCTTGAGAGGGACAAGGGGAAGCTTCAGAATGCTTTAAGTCACCTAGACATGCTTCCTAGCCTTTCCTATTGGTTCATGGTCTTTCTGGCTTCTCAAACTCAAACTTCAAACTACACTGAAATCTAACAGTCCTCACTGAGTGATAAATGAAATCACAATCTTGGAAAAAAAGGGGAACTGCTATTTGTAGGACATAACAACCAAACACTTTTTTTTTCTCTAAGTTATGAGGGTGAAGAAAAAAGGCAGGGTAATGAGATTTGGACTTATATATGTCAATAAAAAAAGGAGTGAGGGCTGGGGGTGTAGCTCAGTAGTAGAGTGCTTGGCTATCATGAGTGATGCCCTGCATTTAATATCTAGAACTAAGAGTGGGGTGGGACAGCAAGAGAGGGGAGAAAGAGAGAGAGAGAGAGAGAGAGAGAGAGAGAGAGAGAAAGAGAAAGGAGAGAAGAGAGAGGGGAGAGGGGAGAAGGGAGAGGGGAGCGGAAATGGACTATGTTTACAGACCAGTTATGACTTACACTATCTAACTTGGGCTCTCAGGAGTTCATATTGGCCCCATTGCCAATGTCCCTGAGGCAAACTCTATGTTCCTCAGATAAATCTTAGTTTCACTTCAACCCCAGCTCAGCTGAAGCCCTCAGCTTCTTCGGTGGCAGGCTCCAGTGAAACACAAAGTGGCAGAAATGAGCCAGCAGGCCAGGTGATTCTGAGTCATTTGGCTTGGCTCAGTCCTGACTGATGCTGACTCTAAAACTGGTGATAGGACACCGAAGAGAAAGGATCAAGTCCTTCCGAGCACCTACTTAGTGCCAAGTACTGTACTAACACTGAATTTAATTTGTTTGATTTCATCTTCACAAATAATTTTAAAATTATTCCTGTTTTTTCGTACTGTGGATGGAACCCATAGCATTCTATCTCTGAGTTATACCCCCAACCCCATTTTATCTTTATTTTGAAGCAGGATCTTACTAAGTTGGTAAGGGTCTCACTAAATTGTTGCGTCTGGCCTAGAACCTGAACTCCTCCTGTCTCGCCTCCCAAGTACTGAGTATTCCTGCACTTTCTTCCTCCAGAAAAAGAAGCCCATAAAAGTTTAGAAATGCAGGTAGAACATAAATATTCTTACTTGGGTGCACCATGTTATTTATATGTTACAAGTTTCTATTTCTATGACAGGTAGATACTTATAAAACCAGACATGCTAAACTATTGGCCTACCTAAAATTATCATTTCTCAAAATCAGGTATTTTTAGAGGGATCCCTTCACTTCCTTTACCTATCCGTCTCCAGGTTCTCAGAGTTTTGCTTTCTTTTCCCTGTGCTTATAGAAGTCTTCAGACAATTTGCAATGTCTGGGTTTGTTCTCACTGAAAAAAAAAATAGATGGGCATCAAACAGGGAACTTGGGCACAGATGGAATTCCTATAGAAAGACCCAAAGAGTGCTTTATTGAATTCCCTCAAAGAGAATCCCACAAGAAGGAGATCACATGTGTAATGGCTTGGATTTAGAATGTCCCCTGAGATCTCATGGAGAGTAGGAAATTGTGTTTGAGGCTGGGCTTGTTTGCTGAGGAGGGGTCCCTGGAGGTATGGCCTTGGGGATTATATATGGCTCCTTCTCCTCTTGATCTCTTTCTTGCTCCTTGCCTCCTCAATGTGAGAATAGAGGACTTGCTCTCTTCTGTCTGTCTCCCACTATCATGCCCTGAAATGCACAGATGTATCCAGGCCTGACAACATGACCAAATCCCTGATATCTCCAGAACTATGATCAATAAATTTTCCTTCCTCTAAGTTGTTTTGTGGTCAGGAATTTTGGTTTACAGCAATGGAATGCTGACTAAAATAGCATGTAATCATCTATGAGAAGATAGATGATCTGCAGATAAAGATGGAGCCCTATCCCCACCTGGATCCCAGGTATGTGAGTAGTGTTCTTCAACCTTAGCTTCCTGTCAGTCTTCCCTCTGGATTTTACAATCTGTCCTCCATCTCTCTATATATTATTTATATTTTCATCACAGAATTATCTTTAACGTCTATTCAATCTATAAGTAAATATGTGGTCTGTGCTAAAACCCATCCTAGGTGAACCAAAAAAAGCCAAAGAAATGACTTTAGTTTTAAGAGATGACAGTGTCATTGAAAAAAGAAATACATACACCAGTAAAGTAAGAAGAGGCCAAGCAAAATAGTATAAAATCAAGGGCAAGTCATGAACAATATGCTCAATATTTTAAGTATTTTGACCCACTGATTCTACCACTGCTCTCTTTGTTTATGCCTTGTGGAAAGGAGGGACCCTAAGTTCAATGTTATTTGTTATTTTTGTATTTATATCTGTGGCATATTTTTATGAAAGTTGACCAGCATTATTGGATATAAACATATTCTTTCTATAGCATTTCTGGCTATTAGCAGAGCTGTGGTAGTGATCTGAATTATTAATGTTTTATTTCCCCAGGGGATCTGACAAACAGATGTTCATTTATGCATTTATAAAAAGAATATCTAAAACAGACAGTAAGGAAGATCAGAGAGAGAAAAGGCTTGGAAACAGTCTATCTTGCCAATATATAAGAGAATTTTCCCCCACATTTCTGGCCTTGGATTTTTTGAGGGTAGCTTTTGACAAGTTCCTTTCCCAACTGTGGATATGAATGCATTTAAAAGTACAGTGAACAGTCACTGGCACATAGTGCTGATAACTGCAAGTTTGTTTAATAGCTAAAAAAATGGATAATAATCACTAAACCTGTTCTTGTTTCCTATAATTGGTTGCTACAGTGAAGTACTTGGGGCAATTCTGGAGGTTCTAGTCCAAGATTAGGCAGCCTTTTTCTTTGGGCCTCTTATGAGGAAGTCAAATGGCATTGGTGGAAAGTTCATGGTAGAATGAACTACTCATATCCTGAGCCAAGATACAGAAAGAAATTGAGAGATCAGGGTCACATGATCCCTTCAAGGGCATGCCACTAATGACATAAGAACTTCCCATACTGTCCTGACTCCTGAATGTCCGGAGCACCTCCCAACATCTCCACCCTGGGGATCAAGCAGTTACATATGGAGCTTTAAGACTCATCAAAAATCATAACAATGGGCTGTTATATTGCATACCATGAGCTGCATCAACATGAGTATATTATTACATTTTTATATCAGTATCTCTAGACACTTTGCAACATTGATCCATTCCCATTTATGTTTTCTAAAATGTGAACATTTGTGATGATGTTGCATTTATATAATTATATATTAACTGGTTGGTTGATTCATTTATTTCTAAATTGTTACTTTGCTTATATTAACTTATGTTCTGTGCAAGATCTACATTTCTTAGGTATGTTCAAGCTAAAGAGTTTGGCCATACCTTTTGCACCAAACTAAATCAAACATATTCTCTTGGAATTTCCCTTGGAATTCAAATTCTTGGGATTATCTTGGAATTTCCTTACACCTCTTTCCATCTATATATTAAAACATTCTGTCCCTTCATTTCCTCCATCATTTTGGACTCCAAAATAGACAGAAATAACCATCTCACTTATTCTATTCAGTTCATTTCAACACATATTTTTTTATTTATGACATTGAACATAGGCACTTACAGTTTAATAGAGACTACAAATGAGTACAGTTTTTCATGTAAATGGGCACACGAAATGATCCAGAAATATGATTAAGATGAGCATAGTTGTTCAAGAGACCTACACAAAATACCACCCTGAACCTCATCAAGATGTATGATTACAATACACCAGTTTAAAAAGGTAGAGGCTCCAAGAGGTTGCATTCAAATTATGTCACCAAAAATAAGGAAGAGTTAACTGGGTGAAGAGTAAAAAGGAGGAAAAATAGCTTTTTAGGTAAAGAAAACAATAAGAAAGACCCCATGTACTTGTGAAACCCCATGTGGAGAGAGAAGCATGTTAACAATGTTGTCATACAAGTCAAAACAAACTAATTTGGTTCTATCTAGACATCTATTTCACAAAAGGTTCAGGTTTTTCCTCCTGTAGCCCTAAGAATCTGGAGGGTAGTAATGATAGAGAACTATTTTTGACACTACTCATGGGCCAGGAACTATTTTATATATTTTGTGTATATATTAACTATCTATACAAACTCATTCCAATTTCACAATAACTCTATGAAATTAGGTGCTAGTACTACCTTCTATTTTGTAGATGAAAAAACTGAAGAACAGACAGGATCTAGGTGGAGTTTGGATTTGAACTATGCAATCTAATTCTGGAATCCAAAATTCTAATTTGTGCACTATCTACATACACACAGTAATCAATTAAAATGCCTAATTTTACCTTTTCTCTTTTATATTAAGTAGTATAGACAAATTTGGGGGGTTTCAAAAGAAGCATGTATTACTATAGTACTCTGATTTAAATCCCTTTGGAAAGATACCTAGGAGTGGCATAGCTGGATACTATGGTGGATCCATTCCCAGTTTTCTGAGGAATCTCCACACTGTTCTCCATAATGGTCGCAACAATTTGTAATCCCACCGACAGTGGAGAAAAGTTCCTATTTCCCCACCTCCTCCCCAGCTGTGATAGTTAATCTAATTTGTCAACTTGACTGGATCATGACACACCCAAGATCATGTGACTTTGGGTGTGTAACAGCAGATTAAACAGAAAGTCCTGCCCTAAATGTAGGCAGCAGGGTTCTGATAAGTGCAGGACTTAGATAAAAGAAGGAGAAAGCCACGTAGAGGGATGAGCGACTCTTTCTGAAGAAAACGCATCTGCTCTTGTCTGAGATCGTCGGCCTCCAGCCCTTCGAACTGAAACTTCAACATCGTTTCTCCGAAGAGCTCTTAGACCGCTTGACCAGCTACTGGTTCCTCTGACTCTCCACGTGTAGTCGGAACTCGGGACTACATTGTAAGCTGATCTGATAAATCCCTTTTTCCATATACTTATACTGTGAATTCTGTTAGTCTAGTGAACCCTGACCTATACACCAGCATTTATTGTTGTTTGATTTCTTGATGATAGTCATTCTAACTGGGGTTAGATGGAATCTCAATGTAGTTTTAATTTGCATCTCCTTGAGTGCTAATTATGTTGAACGTTTTTCATTTATGTATTATTCATTTGTATTTCTTCTCTAGTGAACTGTCTAGTTCAATTGCCCATTTATTGATTGGGTTATTAGTTTTTTAGTGCTGAGTCTTTTAAATAATTTGTAAATTCTTTATTTTAGTCCTCTAGGAAGAATAGCTGGCAAAGGTCTTCTCCCATTCTGTAGGCTCTCTCTTTAGACTCTTGATGTTTCCTTTAATGAGCAGAAACTTTTTAGTTTAATTCTTTTCCATTTTTTAATCCCTGATTTAATTTCCTGAGCTTTGGAGGTCTTAAAAGGAAGTTTCTACCTGTGCCTATATATTGAAGTGTTAGACCTATGTCCTCCTCTAATAATTTCAAAGTCTCTGGTCTAATTTCCAGGTCTTTGATCCATCTTGAGTTGACTCTTGTGCAATAAGAGTGAGATACATATATTTAATTCCATTTTTCTACAAATGGATTATCAGTTTTCCCAACACCATTTTTGGAAAAGGCTATCTTTTCTCTAATGTATGTTTTTGACACCTTTGTCAAAAATTAATTGACTATAAATATGTTAATTTGTTTCTGTGTTTTCTATTCTGTTCCATTGGTCTGTGTCTGGTTTTGTGCCAATACCATGCTGTTTTTATTACTATAGCTCTGTAATATAATTTGAAATCAGGAATTGTGATTCCTCCTGCATGGTTATTATTGCTGAGAATTGCTTTGGCTATTCTGGGTCTTTTGTTTTTCTATATAAAATTTATGAATGATTTTTCCAGCTCTTAGAAGAATGGCATTGGTAGTTTGATAGGGATTGCATTGACTCTGTAGATTACTTTTGGTAGAATGGCCATTTTGATAACAATTATTTTGTCTATCCAAGAGCATGAGAGCTATTTCCATCTTCTACAAATAGGAAAAGAAGAAATAAAATTATCCCTATTTGCAGATGATAGATCTTATACTTAGAAGACCCAAAAAACTCAACCAAAGTACTTCTAGAGCTGATTAACAAATTCAGCAGAGTAGCAGTCAATCTAAAATAGTAGTAAAGTCAATCTAAAATAATCAGTAGCTTTTCTATATGCTAACCATGAATCCACTGAAAAAAATCCAGAAGACAATTCCATTCACAATTAACTCAAAAAAAAAAATAAAATACCTTGGAATAAATCCAACCAAGGTGGTGAAAGACATCTACAATGAAAATTATAAAAACACTTAAGAAAGAAATTGAAGATCTCTGCAATGTTTTACAGTGGAGATATGGGAAGAAACAAGGTATGTATGATGGGATCGTGTAATCATACACATATGTCCACCTATTTATAGTAAATATCTTTCAAATCAGTCTTGTGCTGTGTGAATTGATCAGCTAAAGTATATGTACAGGTAGTTTAGAAATCTCCTGTTAAATCTTTATGACTGAGGGAAGAATCACTCTAATTTATAACATCAGATGTTAATAGCTTAGGAGATACTATGGTTCTTCCAAACAGGCCATTCTATATAGTAATGCTACAATGCACCATTTTTGTTTAGTACCCTAAATACAATGTTTATTCTTTGAGAGTCAGTGATATCCTTAGCCAAGAAAATCAGTGAATGAGAGAATCCAGAATCAGAGACTGATGAAGTCAGATTTAAAAATTAAGTATATTTTATTCTTTTCTTTTTGTGTGGTGCTGGAAATTGAACCCAGCACATTTTTTCTTGATATAAAATTCAATGTAGACATTTTACAAAGTTATTCAAACATGTACATATGAATAAATTAAATATACAAAATATTTTTGTTTTTAAACCAAGCATGGTGGTGCATGCCTATAATCCCAGTAACTGGGAGGCTGAGACAGGAGGATAACATGTTCAAGGCCAGCCTCAACAACTTAGTGAGACACTATTTCAAAAGAAAAAATAAAAAGGGCTGGGTGTGTAGCTCAGAGGTAGAATGCCCCTGGTTTTAATCCCCAGTACAAAATCAACACCAATAACAAAATATTCTTATTTTTTAAACCTAGTGATCAAACATAAGAGAGAATTGGTAGCAAAATATAATTTTAAATTGAGGACTATTTCAGTAACATAGTGTCTCTGTTTTCAAGATCAGACGAGATCAGGCGCGTTCAGGGTGGTATGGCCGTAGATTCTCTGTTTTATATACCAAAGTTGTTCCAGAAGAGCAAAATTCAAAATTAGAGATGTGCAATGTCTATCCAAACAGAAGGAAACCAAAGACAGAGATCTGGGCCAATAAGGAGATCCAACCTAGCAATTCCATAGAGGCATGCTATCACTCAAAATCCCTTTTTTTCTCCTTTGCATGGGAGACAAGCTACATAGGTATAAAATACGTGCCTGAAGAGCTCTTCCCTATAACACACAGATGAGAAGGGCAGCTCTCTTATGGTTTCTTCCCAACTCAGTCATAAATGAAGTATGTAGCAGAAACCATCTCTCTACAAGCATTCCTAACATCTCAGAAATATGAAAAAGAGCTGGATGTGGTGGTTTAAACATGTAATCCCAGTACTTGGGAGGCTGAGGCAGGAGGATTATAGGTTCATGACCTGTCTCTGCAAATTAGCAAGACTCTCAACAACATAGCAAAAATCTGTTTCAAAATCAAAAAATAAAATGGAATAGGGCTAGGGTCATAATTGAGAGGTAGAACACCTCTTGGTTCAGTTGCCCACAGTACAAAAATTATGAAAAGACATTATGAAGAATGGCTCCTCTATGCAAAGAATTCAAAGAAATTAGCACCATTTACTTGGAGGCACAATGTATAGTGTGATTTTTCATTTGAATCTTTTCACCAAAATATACTGAAAAACAATACAGTATTAAACTCTCTGATGTTCTTGCAAGAAAAAAAGTCCTTCATGGAGCCATCTTTGAAATATCCCAAATCTATCTTCCTAACCATGTCCAGAATGAGTCATGTCTGCCAAGCTGGCGTCTAACCATGATTCATTGAAATGTGTTGGAAATGTGATTTGTGTGGAAGTCAAAGAGAAATCAGATTGGCCCCATCCCTTATATCTATATTTCTCTATATACATTTGGCTTTGACATTCATCAAATTACTCTGTCCTAACAAAGCTTTCTTACACAAAGTAATCTCAAGCGACAGTGCATAGCTAAGTGTATAATATGAAAGGAGTTAAGTGGCTAAGTAGTGAGCTTGACAGTATCACTGAAATCTTTTATTGCATATATTAGAGAATTAAACACTGCAATCTGTTTTTCCTGTGAGACCCAATAAGTAAGGAAAAAGCCAGGTTTATTCAGGATTAGAATGCTTTTCCTTTGTTTTCATGCCAAAAGAGAAAAAGTCTTGATTAGCTAATGGGAAGCAAAATTAGCATCTCTATGCTTGGAGGGGCGAAACTTTTTTGCTAGGAATACATTTTCAGAAGGATCCTCTTGAGCTAGATATTTCATCCCACTCTTCTGTCTCCTAAATTAAAAACAATTTTATTTTCATTTCTGATTTTGTAAATGAGAATTTTATATCCACTTCATGAGAATGACTCATATATGAATCATATACTTCAGGGAACCGATGAATCTTTTTGTTTGTTGTTTGTTTATCTTACTCTGAAAGGGACTCTTGTGTTCCACCCAGTTCTCCTGGACATGTCAGCCTCAGCCTCGACACACTCTGATAATCAGATGAAAATAAATTATAATGATGCCAATAACAATAACAATGGAGAATAAAGAGGAGAAAAGAGCTGCCATTTCTCAAATGGCCACTGACACTCTGTGATCAGAATATATGTGTCCTGGAAAAAACTGTGTTTTTACACATACAAACCAAATTTTCCATGACATATGCTGCTTCTCAATTTAGGGTAGAATATATTCTTTGGAGAAGCTACAATAAGTCCTCTAGCATGTCTATGATTTTCTAAAAACTTAACTAATTTCCTTAAATAATTTACCCTTAAGCTACCCTGACTCAACATGTATTTCTCTGTGATTTCTTCCCACCCCATGCCTTACTGAAAGCAAAAATAATATGATGGTCTTATGTTATTATGTGAAAAACAAAAGCTACACCAACCAGCATTAATTTATTTTTTTTATTTTTATTTTTTTGCGGTACCGGGGATTGAACGCAGGGGCGTTCTACCTCTGCGCTACGCCCCCGGCCCTATTTTTTATACTTTATTTTGAAACCAGGTCTCACGAAGTTGTGGAGGGCCTCACTAGGAAGAGAGAGAGAGGGAGTGGGAGAGAGAGAGAGAGAGAGACAGGAAGGGGGAGAGAGGGAGAGAGAACACGCGCGCGCGCGTGCACAAGCTGAGGCTGGCCGCGAACCTGGATCCTCCGGTCTCTGCCTCCCAAAGTACTGGGATTACAAGTGTGCGCCACCACGCCCGGCGCTCAGCATTAATTTAAGTATTTTATTTTATTAACTGTGTATAGACTTAGGAGATACCAGTTGTCTTGGGTTCTAAGTCTTTATCAACTGTTGTTCATCTGATCCTCATAAACCACTGTAAGATGTGATTATTATCTTCATGTAAGGAGCAGTGAGTTTAAATTATTTGCTCAAGTTTACACAAGAAAGAAGTTTCAGAGCTTCACTTGAACCCACATAGTCTGGCTCTGGAAATCTATTATCTTAACCACTCTACTATGCTAGAAACTAGAAAACTCTTGAAATCCAAAAAATAACGAATAAGTATAGGATGACTATTATGGTTTTGATTTAGAATATTTCCATGGACTTCACAGAAATAAGAAAGCCATGTTGGAGGCAGGGCTTGGTTGCTGAGGAGGGATCCCTGGGTGTGCAGCCTTGGGGATTATAGATGGTCCCTTCTCTCCCAGCTCTGTTTTCTTTTTGCCACTGGCCTCCATGATGTGAGAACAGAGGACTTGCTCTCTCTTTCTCTATGTCTCCTGCCACCATGTCCTGAGCTCTACAGACTTCACCCAGCCCAATATGGACTGAACCCCTGAAACCTCCAGAACTGTGAGCAAATAAATCATTCTTCCTCTAAGTTGTAGTGGTCAGGAGTTTTGAATTATAGCAATGAGAATGTTGACTGAAACAATTGACTAGGAGCATTATTCCAGAGCTTGACAAATGAATTTCTGAAAGTTTATCTACAATATCTGTCTTTCCAATTATTTCAAATTGTACTGTTAACATTCATTGTAGAATTATAACATTATAGAATTAAAAAGACAAGTGATAGTTTACCTACTCTCATGGTAGACAGTAAACAGAATTACAGTAGTTGAGGAACTTATACACAATGACAGGGCAAATACATTGCAGAACTGGAAACCTATTCTTGTGCTTACTATTTTGGCAGAAATGTGTAGAAGGATTCAGGTGGGACTAAATTAAATATTATTAATAATATATTTCAAAGGAATATTTGTAGGTATTTTATTCATGTTATGATTGTCTTTCTACCTCAATCATTCATAATCAGTGCACACTACCAAAGCAAGCTAATTGCATTTTTTGAACTGATAATAAAATATCATGGAGATATATTTGACATGCTCTAGAATGAATGGTCTGTAAACAGAATAAAGGAATATTTCAAAATACAATTCTACTTCTAAATAAAAGCTCTGAGAAGTTATAAAAGACTTTTCCACTTCACATCATATATTTTTTCTTTTTAGATTTCTAAGAATATTTAACTCTTGCAATTAAAGCACTGTAAATGAAAAGTTAAGGAGTGGAAATATTCTGAAGAGATAACAAACAAACAAAAAACAAATGCAAGTGACAAAACTGATACATCAAAAAATGATCCCAAAGATGAAACTGATTAATATTTTTACTCTTTCTTTTGAATTAGAATTAGACTATCAAAAATCTCATCTGGAGAAGAAAACAGGTCCATTTCAGTCCTGTTCTAACTTTATCTCACCTAAGGGGAAAATAATCTATTCCATCAAGGGGGAAAGCTTCAAGAAAGAAACTGAGAACTCTTCAGTAAGGGAAAAAGAGTGGGGATGGGATTGGGGACTAGAAAGGAGGGGCAGAAACACCTCTGATAACCACATCCACCAGACACAAGGCCACAGTGAACCCATGCTTCTAACCATAATGTTAGTAAATACCCCTCATACCACCTCTCAATGCATAACTTGTCAGCATGGTCATGCTAACAAGACTTCAGTCATAATAACTAGGTCACAGCTATGCGTTTTAAGACACAGCCTCCTACAGCAGAGAAGAATAAAGGGAAGCCCCAAAGACAAAAAGAGAAACAGAAACAAGGTCACAAGAGGAATCTGAAGACTTTATTCCTGTAGCTACAATGAACTTAAAGCACAGTCAAATTCCTAGCTAGAGAAACATAAATCCTATACTAAATGTCTATTTTTCTTTAATACTTGTTACCCTATAGATGTTGGGCTTTAAATAAACAAAAAAGTAACAAAACATGATAAAATACGTAATTTTATCAGATATAGCAATCATCAGAACCAGACTATGGCACAGCAAATATGTCATAATTGTGAATGAATTTAAAGTAGCTATTATTAATATATCAAAGAATTTAGTGGGAAAAGTCATATACTATTCAAAAACAGATAAATATCAAAAATATGAAAAAGACAGAGATATGAAGAAAAATCAAAAGAAAATGCTATAAAACAGACATAATAACAGAAAAAAAGACACTCCTTTGACAATCTCATGGGTATTCTATACAAATTGGGAAAATAAGCAGTGATCTGAAAAACAGGTCAAAAGAAACTTTAGATTGTTATTAAAACAGTATGGAGAAATATATGCATATGAACTGTGGGACAATATCAAAGTACATGACATATGCGTAACTGAAACAGAAAAATGCATAATAAATATATAAATCAATAATGGCCAAAGTTGTTACAAAAATAATGATGGACACTCAAGCACAGACACAAAATCTCAAATAATACCACACAGGGGAATTAGAAATAAACAACAACACACACACACACACACACACACACACACACACACACACAGAAATCTTTCTAGACATGCTATGTTCTAACTTCAGAAAACAAAAGACAAAAATGAAATCTTGAAAAACATCAAATATTTTGCCTAGAGAAGACCAGGAAAGAAATACATCAGAAACCATGAAAGCAGAGAGTGCAGCTAAGTATTTTAAGTATAGGAAAGAAAATAGTATGTCTACCTAGAACTCTATTTAGTTCTTTTTTTTTTTTTGCGGTACCGGGGATTGAACCCAGGGGCGTTCTACCTCCGTGCTACACCCCCGGCCCTATTTTTTATACTTTATTTTGAAACCAGGTCTCACGAAGTTGCGGAGGGCCTCACTAGGTAGAGAGAGAGAAACAGGGAGAGAGAGAGAGAGAGAGAGAAAGAGAGACAGGGAGAGAGAGAGAGAGAGAGAGAGAGAGAGAGAGAGAGCGCTGAGGCTGGCTGCGAACCCGGATCCTCCGGTCTCCGCCTCCCAAAGCACTGGGATTACAAGCGTGCGCCACCATGCCCAGCCTTCTACCTAGAACTCTATATACAGTCAGAATACTCATTTTTTTCATGAAAAATGTATTGATTTAATTTAATATTTATTAACTTACAAGATAACATACCTTTAAATTAATAATAATAATAACAATGTACTGGCTATTTCTAGAGTACTGATAAGTGAAAGAAATGTTAATATCACAAGGGGGTGAGAGGGAGAAATTAGAAATAGTGTTACAATATGATTGTCATAGAATTAATAGGAAGTGAAACTAGATTATGTTAAAATGTATACTGTAAATCCTAGGGAGAACATTAAAAAATGGAATTGATTTTTAAAATAGAAATGTTATGCCAAATAGATGGAATGGAATCATATAGAATTCTCAATTATAAACAATGAAGGTATTAAAATGAGATAAAGAGACAGAACAAAAGCAATAATAAAAATAGTTAAAATTGTGAATTTTAATACAACTATCTCAATAATCACCTTAAATGTGATGGTGTAGATAAAAATTTGAACTAAAAAAGCAAGATTCTGCTGGGCATGGTGGCACACACTTGTAATTCTAGTATTTGGGAAGCTGAGACAGAAGGATCCCAGGTTTGAAGCCAGCCTCAACAACTTAGTGAGGCCTTTTACAACTTAGTTGGACTGTATTTCAAAATTAAAAGAAAATAGGGCTCAGGTGTAAGTAAGAGGTAAAATGTCCCTGGGTTCAATCCCCAGTATCAAAATTAAAAAAAAAAAACAAGATTCATTTCTATCCTCTTTATAAGAAAGAAACTTTAATTATAAATGCTTGATAGTTTGAAATGAACTAAGAATAGAAATAAATATACCATAGTAACATGAATCATAAGGAATCTGGAGCATTTTCAGACAAAGTGTACTGTAGATCAAGGAAGATTATTAGATATAAAGAAAGTCATTGGCTAATGATAAAGAGGTCACTTCTCCAAGAAGATGTAACCTTCATGGATTTGTTTGTACCTGATAATGGAACTTCAAGAAAAATAGATAAAAACTGATAGAAATAGAAGCTGAAACAAATGAATTTGTAATGACAGTTGTTACATAAAATCATAACACTCAGTAATTACTAAAGAAAGCAGAGAGAAAACCAGTAAATATACAAAGAACCTGAATAGAATTATGGATCAACTTGATCTAATTGATATTTATACAGCACTCCATTCATCACCAGTAGAATACACATTCTACTTTACTACCCATGGAATATTCACCAAGATAGATTACATTCTGTGTCATAAAACAAACCTTAACAAATTTAACAGTAAAGATCATGCAAAGTGATTCTGAAAGTACATGACATTAAAATACCAGTATGATATCTGGAAATTTCCCAAATATTTAGAAAATGAAGTAATATTCTTCTAAATAAGCCGCAGATCAAATAGAACTCTCAAGAAATACTTTTTAGAAATTCACACTAACCAAAAATAAAAATACGACTTAAAATTATGATATGCAGCTAAAGCAATGCTTAGAGGAAAAACTATATTATTAAAACATATATAAGAAAATATAACCTAAAATCAGTTGTCTTAGTTTCCACCATAGGAAACTAAATAAAGTTGAGTCAAATGACTGTAGAGCAAACAATAGGAAGGGACTAGTAACAGAGAAAAAATCAATTAAATTGAATATCTCTCTCCCCTGTAGTAATTAGGAATTTATTTCTATTCAAAATATAACATCTAACTCTCTCTTTCCTTAGGTGGTCATTTAAAAAATTTAGTGGGTTAAAAGGAAAAATAAACATGACCTATAAAATTAATCAAAATTTAAATTCTAAGACTTTTTTCATGGAAATCCTGATTTAGTGTTGGGGGAAGACAAAGTATAGTGTTTTAACAAGCACTTTAAGTAATTTTATTTTCCTAAATATTTTAGACTGTTGTGTAGAAATGCAGGCATTGTGTATTGACTTTATATCTTGTCACCTTACCAAACTCCTAACATTAAATTTTACTATTAATTCATTGGCACATTCTTTTTAAATTATTATATGGTGTGAATAATGAGAGTCATATTTTCTCCTTTCTAATGTCTATGCCACTTAGTTGTTTTTTTTCTTGTCCTATTGTGCTGACTAGCGCCCAGCATGATATGGAACTGAAGTAGTGACAGATGACCTTCTCATCTTGCTTCTTATTTCAAAGGAATTTTTTATAAAGTTTCTCCATTTAGGATAAAGTTTGATTTGACATTTTATAGATAACCTTTTAAACCATTGTTATGAAAATTTTCACTTAATTATACTTCTCTGAAAGTTTTTGCTCATGAAATAATACTGAATTTTGCTAAATTATCTTTTTCAGCCTCTATTATGACAACTGTATGTTTTCCTCATCATTGTTATAAACAAACAGACAGACAACTACAAACACAAGAGGTCTTTACTTCATTTTAAGGGAATAGTCTAAAGAAAAAATATTATCTTTGAGATTTCTTGGAGTTGAGGTAGTTCCAAAATATCTTCTGGGTTTTATCATGAAGTTTGTTAGACATCCCAGCAGAGAATAAATTCCATCCAAATTTAATCTGAGTCTGAGACTGATGGAAGGGGAGAGGTCAGTCTGTCTCCAAAAGGTAACTTCAAGTGTCTTTGATATGAGGCTTGGTATATGTCTGGGTCAATATTCTCACTGCTCTAATCCAAAAGACTGACCACACAACTTAGAGGAAGGAAGATTTATAGTTCTTTGGAGATTCTGGGTTCTGTCCATGTGAGGCCAGGTTCTAAAGCTCAGGGCATGGCGGTGGAAAGTTGAGGGAGGGAGAGAGCAAGGGTATGCTCTCACATCATGGAGGTGAGAAGCAAAAAGAGTGAGCAAGCAAGCAAGAGGATTCAAAGACACAAGAACCATCCCAAAGGTCACAGCCCCAGGGACTCACCTTCTCCAGTCACACCCCACCGGCCTTGGTTACCACCCCAGTAAATCCATTACAATGGATTTATGATGAGATTACAACCCTCATGACTTAACTATATCAACCCTGAACTCTCCAGGGGACATTCTATATCTGACCATAATAGTATATATAGAGAAAGCACCCTTCAAAACCACAAGTCTGCTTCAATTTTAGCTCCATTCCCAGTTTTATCCCATTTAACATCATAGTATCCCAGTTTATCCTATCTCTATTAAATATAAATAAACCACATTCATCTGATTCATAGTATCACTCAAATGATTAACCTCAATAATGATTATGACAGTTCTAAATGTATAACATGATAAAGTAATTTAAATAATTTGGACAGTGGGGATATAGAAATACAGAAAAACTTTAGAAGACAGATAAGGCAGCCAGGCATGGTGGTACATGCCTGTAATCCCTTTACTTGGGAGACTGAGATAAGATGATCACAGGTTTGAGGCCAGTCTCAGCAACTTTGCAAGATCCCTCAGCAACTTAACAAGACTCTGTTTCCAAAAAAATTCAGCTGGGGGTATGGCTCAGAGATAGAATGCTTCTGGGTTCAACCTCCAGTGCATATAGGAAGGAAGAAAGGAAGAAAGAAGGGAGGGAGGGAGGGAGGAAGGAAGGAAAAATGTGAGGCAGGGAGTGGTAATATTGGTAATAACATGAGCTTAGAGAAAGTAGAAGTAGAGGGCAGGGAATAATTTCAAATCCAGGGACAGAGGTAAACCAGTCCATCTATTTTTTTTTAATTGTTGGTTGTAGAATTATTGTTTCTGGAGAATTTTAGTCCTGTACCTTCCTTTATTCATATCTCTTGTTTTTGCCCATCATTCCATAGCTGTTCAGTTAAGCCACAGGTATAAGTGATGCCAGTTGGGATGCTTTCCAAACACAGAGTACAAAGGCAATCCCAGCATTTGGCTTTTTAAAAATTAATTCACAGAAAACTCCTGAAAGCCATGACTTTCAATAAACTCAGAGGCAGCTCAAGCAATTTCAGTGATGGAAGCAATGTTTTGAAAATTGACATGCAGTTTATAAGTATTAGGTAGAAGAAACAAAAAGAAAATATTTATTAAAAAGGGAAATTAATGAAAAAAATGATTAAAGTTCTATAGGAAACTTTTCTCTCAGCTGGAAATGCCATATTCATACTTGGAGTCTAAATGATATCTATGGGCTGTCATAGGGGAATAGATCAGTAAGAAAAAGGATCAGGCATCCAGGTTCAGTTCTAGTCCATGGTAATTGTGATAAGCCACCATGATTTCTGGGAGCCAGGAAAAGCATGGACTGGATTAGCTTGCATGACGCACATCTGCAATCCAAGTACTTGGGAGGCGGACACAGGAGGGTCACAGGTTCAAGGCCAGGACACAGTAACTTATGGGGGACCCTGTTTAGAAATGAAATAAAATAGCCCTGGAGGTATACCTCAGAGGTAGAACTCCCCTGGGGTCAATCCCAGTGCCACACAGAAAAAAAAAATTAGATTCTCCATCCACAATAGTTCACTCTGCACCATCTACTTAAAAAGTGGCAGTGTTTTTAGGTGCCATTTACCATTTGCACATCACCCACCCACCTTTTCCTGAACGTCACATACAGCACACCCATAGGTACCTGGTGCAGAATGTGTGCCGGTTCATTTATTCACTCATGAATTAATTCACTCAAAACTCATATTGTGAGAAATTCTGCCAGGAACTAAACAATGCAAAGCTAAACAAAAGCAGGCATGTTCCCCTCCCTCAACAAAGAAAATTTGTCTTGAATAGAATAGTCAGTTAACAAAGAGGACTTTTTGTTTCAGCTTTTTTTTTTTTTGTGGTTTGGGGATCAAACTGAAGGCCTTGTGCAGGCTAGGCAAGCACTCTACATATGAGTTATACCTCTGTCCCAAGAAGAGTTTTGAATGATGAAATTCAGTAGAAATAGCTGAATTCTATGGAAGATACTTTGCTTTCTTCAACACCATCTCTAATCTCAGCTCCCTTTTCCCTCTATTACCACCCATGACAAGGAATACAAAGTCATACAGTTGGTATCCTAACCTCCTTGCAGCTAGGAGAGGGATGAGGTCCAGTTCCTGATAAAGAGAAGGATAATGTCTGGAGGTCTTGTTTTAATTTCCTGATGAGAAGAAGATACAAGAGAAGGCTTGCTGGCCTACCTATTCTCCTCTTTCTCTGCATTAAATACAAACATAAAACTGAAGGAGAGTCAGCCATCATGCAATCTTTGATTAGAAATAATAGTCAAAAGTCATCACAGTCTGATCATGACAGCAGAGCAAGAAATAGAAAACAACTTTGTTTTCATTAGTGGAGAGCAGATAAACCTATGCCCGCAGATTTTCTGTTATGAATGGAAAATAAGCCACTATTTCCTGGGAAAACAGATATCTGTTTTTATTTAAAGCTCATAATTAGGACTGTATCTCCTAACTGATAAAATAGATTTTCATATGGGTTACTTTGAAGAGGACTAACCTTTTCCAATGGATATATTCTGTGTTTACCACCAAAAATCAATGGCATTACATTATAATCTTACCTTAAATATAGACACTACTTTTACCAATATAGCACCATATTTGCAATCAGTGATCCCACACAAATGAACAAGGATACTTTACCCCAATATAAATATTATTGTACATTGTATTAACATCATAGCAAATTAAATGAATCTGTTTTTTTTCCTCTGATCCTATGTTGATAGTCTGGAAATTTGGAATTGGGTTTCCCATTTCTTGGGAATGTCCCTAGAAGGGTATTTATGTATGGTACTTCCCCTAGTACACCAACAGACTAAATTCTGTTTATAATTGCAAGGCAGCTGAGTTTTCAATGACAGCATTTTTTCTTTATGTGCATAACAAGAAAAGAGAAACAGAGAAAAAAAAAACTTCACCCACTACTCAGCCCTCTACTTATTAGTATTAGTTCCAGAACCAGTCCTAAGTCAAGTATTTTGAGATGCTAGTCCATGAATAATAATGCCATTGAAGCACAATAATTAATAGAATAGGAGAATGCTCCCTGAAGAGGAGACACAGCACGGCAAGGGGAAGAGAAGACCTCGCCTTTCAAATGCTTCTGATACGGACGCTTGAACTTTGATTTCTAAAGGTGGGGGCGAAGTAAAATGAATTACTCTTCATTAGCAATGTGGAGAAAGACACAGCTTCCAGTCTCTAGAGAAGCAGCCTTTAATTGTTAAACTCGCAGCATTCTCTGGTGGAAGGCAAAGCAGATTCTCTGTCCTGATTCTGCTGAACACAGGTAGCATTCTTTATTTCATGATTGGTTATAATTTTCTTCATCATTATTACTATTATTTAACAAATTATGTAGCACTGCTCATACATAGAACACAAGCCTTTGTGACTAAGTTAGGAGCTGTTAAGCACATACCCCACTATTAACCCACAACACTCAACTTCAATTCTGGTTAGGAAACATCTCCAATCAGGTTATCTCACTCAACCTTAATGCCTCATCTATAAAAAAGAAAGACAGCCTTGCATTTCCTTATGCCTAGGGTTATGTGAAAAGTGAGATTCCCCTTGTGAATCTCTTTTAATCTCATTTCCTTAAAATGTATATTTTAGGCAGCCTGTAGAATTTTTTGTTTTTTTTTTGCAGTACCAGGGATTGAACCCAGGGGCGTTCTACCTTCGTGCTACACCCCCAGCCCTATTTTTTATACTTTATTTTGAAACCAGGTCTCATGAAGTTGCAGAGGGCCTCACTAAGTAGAGAGAGAGAGAGAGAGAGAGAGAGAGAGAGAGAGAGAGGTGAGGCTGGCCGTGAACCCGGATCCTCCGATCTCCGCCTTCCAAAGTACTGGGATTACAAGCATGCGCCACCATGCCCGGCAGCCTGTAGAATTTTTAATGAAATAAAGTTTTAGATGTAGGGTTAGGTTTAGGGACAATAAAATAAAAATTAACATCTTAATAGAATAAGGTGAATAATAAAATATGAAAAAGAATGGAAAACAATGTGTAAAATTGGTAAGCACTGGATATTGACAATGAGAAACTGCAAAACATCTTGGAAAGAGTGATAAATGTACAATTGAGCTACTAGTAGAAATGGACGGAAGAAAGGGATGGGAGGCAGGTATACAGAGGGAAATACACCAAGTGCTGTGTGCATGTAGGTTTATATCACTTTGAATCTCATAAAAATTTATATATACATATATATATACTTATACTATATAATATAAATATACTATATATTTATACTGTATAAAAGTATATATATATATATGAAGTAATGTATTTCATATATATGAAGAAATGCAGGAAAGGCAAAGAAGAATATTCCACTAGATGTAGAATTCACAAGTGAAATAAAGTGGTCAGTTCACTTCCCAAAAAAGAACTGATTTCCTCATATAATATATTGTGCTGGCTGCAATTCATTAAGAAATACATGATACACATATTAAAATTGGAAGCAATTGTGAGTGATCAGAAGAACTTTAGATTGGAAAAATGTCAAAGTAAATGACTTTGGCCCTCAGAAAATATCAAGCATGTATCCATAAAATCTGTAATTTTAGGTAATACAACTTCTTGCTGAATCCTTGGAGGTAAATCTCATACAAACTTTACCCCTCAGTAATTAAATGAATAAATTATTCTCTGCTATGGGGATTTTTAGATGTAAGCCTAATACATTTTGGAGAAAGTTTAACAGAAAGGTTGATTTGGATTTTTCAGTATTTAATCTCCAGACAATCTGTCAGGACACAGATTTGGTAATATAAGGAATGATTCCTCTTGGTGATTTTCAGTTGATGATAGTAACATCCTATTGTAGGTTTTAATGGGAACAATTAACTCAATGTTTTCTATAACTCGATGAAAGAAGCTGATGAGATTATGGAAATAATGATGCCACTATTTAAAATAGGGAGCTAGGCCGGGCGTGGTGGTGCACGCTTGTAATCCCAGTACTTGGGAGGCTGAGACTGGAGGATGTGGGTTCGCAGCCAGCCTCAGCTACTTAGTGAGGCCCTCCGCAACTTCATGAAACCTGGTTTCAAAATAAAGTATAAAAAATAGGGCTGGGGTTGTAGCTCGGAGGTAGAACACCCCCAGGTTCAATCCCTGGTACCACAATAAATAAATGAATGAATAAATAAATAAATAAATAAATAAAATAGGGAACTTTGGTATTTAAAACAATATCATTGTTCCAAAAACACATTAATATTTAGTGCTATAATTTTATACCAATAGTTACAAGAAAAAGCTTTATATAACTCTAACTTATGCTGCATCCTGGCCCCACCCCATCTTTGTTTTGGGGCAGTACTGGCCTGTGATATAGCCTCTCATCCCATGAATCTGCTAAACCTACTTAAACTTCTTTGACTTATTGGAACACAACAGGATGCTTTATACCTTCGTTTCAAATGCTATTGGCTATCCAGTGCTCCCCCATCACTCCCTTGGTCAAGAGCACCTGTAACTGCCTCAGTACGTTCTCTGTATTGCCTGGTGTTCTACTAGCATTTTATTCAAATAGCCATCAGAGCTCCTAAAATCTTGGATCACAATTATTTATATATTGTATCCCCCTACACATTACTCACTTTAATAATTATCATTGAATAATTTATTCTTGCATTTGCAGAGCCAAACAGAAATCATAAAATGATTGCTGTGCTATGTTTTTTTTTACAAAAATAAAAAAATAGATGAATGAATGAGTAAATGAATGAAAGAAAGAAATGCCAGTGGGATCTTTTGAAGGAATGTCAAGAATCAAGCTTCTTGTAGGAAGAAGATGCAGGTGGGATGGGAGTTGCAGGTGGGAGACTCAGGAGAGACTGGAGTTCCTAAATTCACGTAGCCTACCCCCTCCACTTGCACATATCCTAGACCCTGACTGTGAGCCTTGTCTTTTTCAATGAAGGATAGCATATTTCATTTATTTAAAACACTGGACATCTAATGAGTAATAAGAATTTTCATTTTTAATCCAACTCTTTTCTTATGGCAGTGTAAGAAACCCAAAGCATTGCTGGCATTGGGCAGGTGGAACTACAGTGAAAATGATAACCTTCTAATGAGAATGAGTATATGTGATTGAACATAATGAAATGTTTTTAGGCATAGTCAGTAAAAAGACATTGTAGAAAATACAGTTAAATGATATGGTACAATGAAATGTCCTGGTTCCAACCATTAACCAACTTCTCTCGAAGTGAAGACATCTCCACTGGATGACTGCCCTTGAATTAGACCATCCATATAATGCACAGTGACATAAATTGCCATTATAAGCAAATGAACATTTACAAAGTGGGACATGGGGGAATACTCACAATGCTGAAAGGCTAGACCTAGGAACTTTGTAGTATGGAGATGATTTTCATAAGACAGACTTCAAGGGATCACTGATAGATTTAAAAATGGATATTAATAAATTATATTTATATGTATTAGAATTAATTTTTAATGTATTTGTATTCTTCAAAGAAACCTTGTTTTCAAAATAATTAAAGCATACTACTTGGAATTTGGGGAGACTTTATTATAAATTTCAAACTACTTATCATTTTCATTTGAAAAAATATATTCTCAGTTCAATACATGAAAATTATAATATATTCATAAAAAATTATTTAACCAGTACAGAGGATTGTTTTGATGACCTTTTTGTTATGCAGTCCAAATAAATCCAGTCTATTCCATAGAATGAAGGTCTGTCACTCCAATATAAGTCAAAGTGGAGGTGAGACAGAAATTTAATTCCTCACATTTGTGAAATGTCTATCATGTAATGTTTATTACACCTTGTTATTTTATATCTAAGCTCACGTAATCACCAAGAAATGCCAACAAGGTAAGTAAATTTTTCAGATGAGGCAAACTTGGATTAAGTTAATAACTTAATCCAAGGCCTAAAATTTGCAATGTTACTAAGCCAGCATTTGGGCATCTGTCTTCGAACTTCATATTCTCACCACTATGATATTCAATACCCACTTGCTTTAGTGAAATTAACAGTTTCCCTGTGTAAGAACAATGGAAGATATATGCCAGTCCTCATATTCAGTCTTCTCTGAATCTCATGCAAAACAAATCTCAGGACACAAAATGTAAGACAGAATATTAGAACAAATATCAAGCCAGATGTTTCCACCCAAATCTTATTAAATACCTGGAAACAGCAGAGGCTTTTGTTCTCATGCAGATATATGGGCCAATTTTCTTTTAGCACCAACTGTAGGAGGCATTGTTTGGATTTTTCATCCAAATCTTGGGTGAAATCTCCCAATCTTCACTGTCAGGTCTCCAGGGTAGTAGTACTAGTAATCCATTTGGTCAGGTATAACCTGCCTAACCTGAGTATAGTTCAAGGTCCACTATTTCCATTTTTCTCTCTAAATGTTTCTTTTTATCACCAGAATGTGAGTGGGGAGTCCTGGCCTCTGACTGTTCAATTGGGGTCCTTTTTTAATATGTAGAATCTTCCTGATAGACAAGGATTTTGGTCTGAACAAATCAGATTCACAACTGCCATACAAAATATTATACCTTCCTCTATTTGTTTATTCACAAAAGGTTTTCTGTATATGTATATGAATTGTATCTGTATTTTAACTCCAAGATAGCATTCCAGTTATTGTTGAGACTGCAGACTACCCAAATCACATTCAGTTCTACTTCATTGATTGTGTCTTTTTAAAAAAGACTTTACACTAAGAAAACAAACAATCCGATCAAGAAGTGGGCAACTGAAATGAATAGACACTTCACGAAAGAAGAGATACAAATGGCGAATAGGTATATGAAAAAATGTTCAACATCATTAGCAATCAGGGAGATGCAAATCAAAACTACTCTAAGATTTCATCTGACCCCAATTAGAATGGCAAACATTAAGA
>PVJS01024135.1:0-28949 GCA_004027185.1 Glis glis
TTTTTTTTTTTTGCAGTACTGGGGATTGAACCCAGGGGCATTTTACCTCCAAGCTACACCCCCGGCCCTATTTTTTATTATTTATTTGAAGGTCTCACGAAGTTGCAGAGGGCCTCACTAAGTAGCTGAGGCTGGCCGTGAACCTGGATTCTCTGGTCTCCGCCTCCCAAGTACTGGGATTACAAGCATGCGCCACCACACCCGGCCTATTTTTTATTCTTTATTTTGAAACAAGGTCTCATGAGCTAAGTTGCGGAGGCCTCACTAAGTAGCTGAGGCTGGCCACAAACTACGGATCCTCCTGTCTCAGCCTCCCAAGTACTGGGATTACAAGCGTGCACCACCACACCCAGTTTGAACTTGAGCTTTTGACCAGCTTTATTTCATCCTGATGTTTGCTAAGTCTCTGTAATCAAATCTCATACTTAATCAAACTACCCTCAAGCAATCTACAAATGATAGTTTGATAAGGTGTCTATTGATAACTTCATAAGACTCTCCTGTTCACTTAAAGGAAAGTGTCATAGCAATTATAAAATCTATAGGAATAGAATACCTTATCTGATGATTGCTAGAATATGGAACAAAAATATTTTTTGCACATTTATTTCTTCATTCACAGGAAGTAATTCTCCAAGATGGTTGTAGAACATAATGGAGGGAAATTATAGGTAAGGTTTCCTGGCATGGGCCACTTGATGCTTGTACTATTTTTACTTGTTTTGCACACAAACAGTGGATACAAACCAGCAAAATATCCAATTACAGTAAAAATATACCCTTACTACTAAGCAGTCTATATTACCACACATTCTTTGACTCAATTATCCTCCATTTTTATTTACTTAAACTGCTACAAGCCAGTAGTGGTGTTGCACACTTGTAATCCCAGTACTTGGAAGGTTGAGACAGGAGGATCACAGGTTCGAAGCCAGCCCCAGCACTCAGTGAGGCTTGCATCAACTTAGCGACACCCTGTTTCCAAATAAAAAATAAAATAGGGCTGGGACTGTAGCTCAGAGATAGAATGCCTCTGGGTTCAACTCCCAGCATACACACACACAAAAAAAACTGCTACAAAACTTTCCTTCCTGCAGCATCCTGTATTATCTGACCTTCATTTAATGAAATGCACCTATGAACACGAATACAAATGTAGGTACTAAAACTGAGTCATGGTACTTGGATAAAAGGCTGCCATTCACAGTTGTAGAATGCACAAAAATCAATTTAATTTATCACACATTACTATAGAATACCAAAGAATACATACCAGTTGGAGAATTTCTCTCCTAGTTGAAAAACAGGACATTCCCAGGAACATATACCCTGTTTGTGAGGTCTTAACATCATGGAGGTTGTAGTAGATGCAAGACAGGCAGAAACAAGAAAATGAGGGTCAAAAAAAGTGAAAACCGGACACAGTGGTACATGCTTATAATCCCAGTACTTGGAAGAGTGATAGGACAATCGCAAATTTGAGGCCAGTGCCTGGTAATTTTGTGAGACCCTGTTTCAAAACAAAAAATAAAAAGAGCTGGGGCTCCTTAGAAGCACACACACACAGAGTAAAATCTCCTTAAAGAATAGAACACAACTTAATCAATTGCTCATGAGTTAGGCCCTGATATCCCTCCTCAAAGACTTGAGGAATGGACAGAAAGAAAAGTCACTCAAAAGGCCCAACACAAAGGCATGTAAACCCTTCAGATTCACAACAAAAACCCAGCTTCAGCACAGTATTGGATGTTTGATTTTCACCCATCTCAGTACTTCCTCCCTTTCCCCAAGGTAAATGAGGAGATTCTCCCAAAGTACTAGAGTTGAGAGTGTTTAATAACAACTAACCTAAAGGTGAGGTAGGGAGAAAATAGAACGAGAAGAGAGTATGTCTGTATGTAGAGGGATGAGCTAAAGTCAGGAGGCATGGAAACTGGCCATCAACAAACTGTGTGACTTGAGTCAAATCAGTTAATTTCTCTGTTCACCAGTTTCCTCTTCTATCAAATGTGGCAGTTGAACTAGACCAGAGGTCCCTGTTGTCCAGTTCTGATTAAGGTCAGACGTTCGATGACTGCAGAATATGATGGGAATTTCCTGGGATGGACCCACAGACTATCTTGGTGTCTATGCTGTTGGTATGGCCGAGGTGCCTGTAAGTAACCCTTGGCCTCCTTCTTGGATGGGGTTGAAGAGGTAACCGCTCTTTACTCTGTTGCACTCAGAAGAACGCATTGTATTCCAGTAAAAGTTTTTTTCGAAGGTGGGGTAGTACTTTTTCCTCTTAGGAACAAGTTGCTTCACTTTGAATTCTAAAGGGTTTGATGGAGATGAATAGAAAGTTTAAACCAGGAAAAGTAATTTTAATCCCACACCCTGTAAATCATCTTTTGGGAAAATATTTCATCATAATTAGTAAAGTGGCAGTAAATCTTACTAAGGTAATAACTAGTCATTTGTGTGTTTAGTTATTTCCCAATATAAGGATATGGATGCTTCTGTGTCTATCTCCATTTATCTATTTATCTATCTATGGTTAATTTTATGTGTAGACTGGAATGGGCTAAGGGATGTCCAGGCAGCTGCTAAAACATTATTTCTGGTTGTGTCTGTTGTAAAGGTATTTCTGGAAGAGATTAACATTTGAATTGATGAACTGAAGTAAAGCAGATGGCCCTCCCCAATGAGGATAGGTACCATCTAATCAGTTGAGGATTCATGCAGAACAAAAAGGCAGAGGAAGGGTGAATTTATCCTCTCTGCTTGAGCTAAGAAATCCACTTTTCCTACAGTCAGACATTAGCACTCTTGGTTCTCTGGCCTCTGGACTTGGACCAGGACTTACACTTCTGTCCCTGATTTTCAGGCCTTTGGAATCTAAATAATGTACACCAACAGCTTTCTTAGTTTTGCAGTTTGCAGAGAGCAGATAATGGCACTTCTCACCCTGCATGACTATGTGAGCAAATTCCCATATCTCCTTTTACATATATCTATATACATCCTATTGGGTTTTTCCTCTGGAGAACCCTAAGAAATACATACACACACACACACACACACACACACACACACACACATGCACATCTATATATACACATTCACACATATATTTTATATATAGTTGTTGGTGATAATTAAAATCAGGCAATCTGAACTAAAGAATGTCTTAATAATCAATTTCAATTCCAAATAACAGAACACTATCTTTTCATGCTTCATATTATGGAATTAATCAAATGTGGATGGTTCTTTCCTTAAATAATTTGAAATAGGTACTTATGTGTCAAATTTAATAACCTCTAAACTTTGTGTTTATAAGAATCACCTGGAACTTTTCCTAAAAACACTAATGCTTGGCCACTACCCCTGATTTTGAGAATCAGTCTCTAGCACCGTGACTTAAAATCTTGGTTGCACATATGGGGGTATTTGGGATGGAGCTGGGGGAAAGCCCATCAAGTGTTGTGTACATGTATGTCACTATCACTATGAACTACATTATGGTATGAGACTACAATGCACCAATAAAAGCATTAAAAAAAAGTCAAAAGGGAGTTTAAAAAAATCATGTCTGATTCAGTCTGCAGTGTGGTTTGCGTATCTGAACTGTTAAATGTTCCCCAGGTGATTCTATTGGACAGAGGAAGCTCTAGGAAATGAAGTCAGAAATTATTTGTTTTATAGAGTTCCCAGGTGACACTTACCAGCCAAGGTAGGAAAACAGTGATCTATTCCCAAGATATCTTCAGAAGCTACATTGACTCAACATTACATCTGTCTCCTGGTTCACATTTATTGATGCATTAATTAATCTTCAAAGCAGTGATTTTGTTACATCAGAGCTTTCTGATCTGCAGTCCCTTTGTTGTTGTTGTTGTTGTTGTTGTTGTTACTGTCATTTGGTATCAGGGATTGAACCCAGAGGCATTCTACCTCTGAGCTATACCCCCAGTCCTATTTTATTTTTTATTTTGAAACAGGGTCTCACTAAGTTACAGAGGGCCTCCTGAGGTTCCTGAAGCTGGCCTCAAGCCTACGATCCTCTCAGCCTCCTAAGTACTGGGATTACAGGTGTGTGCTACCGCACTTGGCAGCTGCAGTTCCTTTTTAAAATCCAGATTCTTGAGCTGCACCCCAGACATAATGAAATAGAATCTCTGAAGGAGGAGCTCAGGGATTTTAATTTATAACAAGCCTCCTAAGTGATTCCTAGGCACACCAAAGTTGTAAACTACAGCTTTAAAAGCTGCACTGAATATAGAGGAAGAGAAAACAATGGGTTAATTGTATGGGGCCTAAGAAGCAGATAGTAATATCCTGCTATCATTTTCTCCCAGTCATAGTACCTTTCATAGAGTGAAGCCAAACCATTCTGTAATAAGCCTAAAGAAGACTTCACTATGGTTAGTGTGCAGATTGTGAGAACTGTACATATGAAAGATGGATATGACTCATGAGTCAATGTAATTGCATTCTGTTACTAAACAAATACAATCCACCATGTTTAGAAGTTACAGGCGGAGGCTTGTGCCTAACATTAGGGAAGGTAGGGTTACCAACACTTAATCACTTTGCAGCTCCTTGGTCCTCCTAAGGTTTCCATGTAACTCATGAGCTTGATTGAGAATGAATTCATTAAAATGAATCTTAAAATTTTGACTACTATTTTCTAGATGTATATGAAGAGGTATTTTCTTATTTTTTTACCAAAAAGAGAAAGAAAATAAAACTCAGAAATAAGTGACATAAAGTGCCATTTGTTTGACATACACCTAACTGCATGTTCTCTCTTGCTTATCACTGTAAAACTAGCACTTGACACTATACTGATCATGTTAAGTGATTAAAGTATTTGTTGATCAAATGAAAGCCATATCTATCACTTGTTGAAAAATTTCCAAAGTGCAGAGAATGCGACTGCCAGAAACAGGTTAACATTTGCCTTGGAAAGGTCTAAGGGTCATGGAAAGCCATGGTCAGACTGATGAGCTAGCTGAAAGCAGCCTGTTCCTCCAAGGTAAACGTTCCTGGGTCTCTTGCAGGCACCTACTCCCAAATATTCCACTTGTCAAACATTGTCTCAAGGATCTTCTTGCACATCCTCAGCAGTTTTATTGTTAACAACTATCTCAAAGACTCTCTACAATTGTTCTGCGGCCAGCCCAGTTAAACGTTAGCCCCTAGCCCTTGCTACATGTATACTAGTTAAACTTTACCTTCCAGGCTCTACACGTATATAGTAGCATCCATACCTCAACCTCCCCCCTCAAGAATGAATGAAAGCCGTGGACCAGTGTCCAGCAGGGCCTTCACCTAAGAGTGAGGTCCCCTGGCCTGCCCCTTTCAATCCGAAAATAATAAATAAATAAACAAATAAATATTTTCCAAATATGAAAACTTAAGCAATTTTTACTTATAAGTACAGAGTGGTGTGGAAAACAGCACTAGAGGCTGTAGCAGGAGCAGCAATCTAGTAACGGTAAACCTGGAAAGAAAAATAAGCTCACACATTTCTTTATGGCATTTATTCTAGATAAAAAGTACATATCTTCTAATTTTCTATTTTAGAGGTGAAATGTCATGTTTCTGACCACCTCATCAAACTCCTCAAAGACTATACTAGTAGATATCTAGCTAGACTTTTCGATTTCTCCCTCTATGGCTATGTATCAGCTATATGATATAGTCATCTATCTATATTAGAACTGAAAATAATATTTAAAGAAGTCCATATGATTACATGACCAAAAGTAGATTTAAAATTGATAGTTTATAAGCCTTAAACTTTGTCTTTGTTAATTTATTTCCTTGCTATTCCATTTTCTACTATTATTTATTTATTTATTTATTTAGAAAAAGATGATCAGCAAAAGAAATTTCACATAGGTTAGCACAGTGATTAGAGTGTCCTATAGATAAGAAGTGTGGTTAGTAGATTGGCCTAACTCTAGTTAATGACTTTATCACTTAATAGCTCCTTGTATAACTTTGTATGGGTCAATGTCTAGTCAGAAGAGATTGTTCCTGACCCTATCACTTAATAGCTGTGTCATTAGGCTCTTCGTCATTGAGCTATCCTTGATAAAATTAGTTGCCCTACATATAAAATGGGAACAGTGTTAGCATCACAGAGTTATTATGGGAGAGAAATTTGATAATATGGTAAACTGCTTAGTGTGCTGCCAGGCACCAAAGAAGTATGTGACAAACGCTTACTGGTATACCTTTCATTTACATTACACAGCAAGGTAGTGCCTTGATTTTGTCAAGCAAAAATTTCTGGCTATATTGTGGCTCAGTGGTTCTTTACTTGTGAGACTATAGCACCTGGGAAATCTTTGACTTACAGTAGCATGCCTTGAAAGCCATTAGGTTAATAAATTGGTCAATGGAAGAGAACTCCAGATTTCATAAAGGTCGTAACTGCAGAAAGCAGCCCTCATCCCTAGTACTGGGGGAACAGAGATGGACTTTTTGAAATTTAGGACCTTAGGGGAAGGGCCTCATGGGTGTGGGGCCCAGCCCTAAGGACATGGTCTTGATGAATCTGCTTATGCGAATATCTGACAACAGCAATCTAGATTCTCATGCAACTAGAGAAGGGATTCCTGCTGCTTGAATGAGGACCCCTGCAGACTCATGGATTGCCCACTGGAAGCAAAGCAGACAGGTCTACAGATGGATGAAAGGTAGTTTGAAGCTGAGAGGTAAATTAATAATTGGTACAGGTAACATAGAGTTCCTGACCCTGTCACTTAATAACTGTGTCATTTGGCTACTTATGCTTGATAAAAAATCAATTGCCTAAGTATAAAAATGGGTACAGTGTTAACATCATAAAGTTATCATGAGAAAGAAATGTGATAATGTGGTAAACTGCTTAGTTTACTGCCAGGCACAGAAGTGGTGTGTGACAAATGCTAACTAGTATACATTCTATTTACATTATCTAGCAAGATAGTACCTTCATTTCTTTTTTTTAAGCAAAAATTTCTGACTATATAGTGAATCAGTGGTTCTCTACTAATGAGAACCTGGGAAATCTTGGATTTATAGTAACATGCCTGGAAACTAGTATGTATATTTCAAACAATGATATTCTGAAAATATATCTACTATAATTCATTAGTTCATCATTTTCCCATTATATGCATGTCCCTGTCATTATAGAACATACAATTTAGTAGAGGATAAAGACAACTGTACAATTACAATGAGGTAGTTTAAGGGCAGCTTAGAGGAAGTATAAGAATACAATAGAGATGAACAACCAAACTCAACAAGGGCTCAGAGGATATTTTCCAGGGAAAGCAAACTTAAACGGAAACCAAAGTAATCTATCAGGCCAAGTTTGCTGAGAAGAAAGGCACAGCACACACTCTTTAAAATAAAAAATGAAGATTTTATAAGCAAAAGTTTTGGCGACATTACTGACAATGGAGGACCTAGGATGGAAGGAACATGCTAAAGAAGATATTCAGATTGCACAGTGAGGATGTTTAGTCCTATTTCCTGAATGGGCTAGGCAATGTCATTGGCTTCTCTTTAATTCATCTAGAGAACTCAGTGGAGTATTAAGTCCAGGTTCAATATCCACTTGTTGGGAAGTATAGTTCTATAGTTTTGCATTATTATGGCTCAAGGTATATCTGGAGAAATTAGTATCTATTACACATTAAGGTCTTGGAATTATCACCTGAGTACCTTGGCATATTGGAACAGAGATTACAATATGGGTAATGAAATGAACTGAGTTCTTTTAACCCTGTGTGTGTAAGTGTATATGATATACTTTCAGAACCCTGCCATGTGTCATACATATGTGTCACATATACATATCATGTTAATTAAAAGCTGTGCACTCTTACAATAGTGATGAGATACAAAGCCTATTACATCACATTTTTTCCCTCTTGCTTTTTGGCTTTGATTATGCATTCGTTATGTTACAGAGATGGAGAAAACTATTATTGTGAACATCTCTGCAGTTGCCATTTTAGTGTGAAATGACTCTAGCAGATCCTGACTTCTGTTTGCAATTGGAATAACATAATTTTATAAGTGACAAATTAAATGTTTTTATTCAGTTTTCACACATTGATGTTATTTGTTGTATCTCATCATTGGCCAGAAAACCCAGAATCTTAGTTCAATTCCAGGCCCACCTTTAATTATCTCATTCTCTGAGTCAGTAAGTCATGTCTTGCAACATTATTTCTTTGTAAGATACATGTGATATTTATCATCAGGCTACATTCAAGGATTTTATAAGTGATTAGTGCGACACTGTTTTCAGAGCTGCCTGGTCTTCCCTGGGGGACCAGTTTGTTGCTTGAAACCAGTGTTAAATAACAGAATGCATCTATATAGAAATGAGAAATAATGATGATATTTACACTTCGTGCCCTCTTAAGCTTTATTAAGAGGGCAGGAGAGTATTTGTATAATACTTTATGTCAAGAGGAAAAGGCTATCAAAATAGAAATGTGTCTACATATGTGTATGTCTGGAGCAGAAACTAGCGTGGGAGTGAATAACTGAGACACAGGGATTATCAATGTCTTAATTTGAGCAGAGATAGTATATAATTATAAAAAAGGACTAATAATGTTCACAGGTTAACCATAAATTGTTTAGTAATCAAATGAGGAAAAAGACTCAGAAGTCAGTTTTCCAAAGTCACACAGAGAGAGGTTATCTCCCAATACAGATAAAATCAATAAATAATAAGTATGTGCTAAGCATTCTCTTGGGGAAATGTAGGAATAAGGCCCAGCTCCTCAGGAATGTACAATTTAGTATAGTTTCCAACTTTTCATAGATTTATACTGTGTTAAGGGAAATAATGTATATAGGAAAAGTACAAAATGAGGGTATTTGTAATAAAATGATCATTCTGAGACAACCAGAGTGACATGTTGTGTTATATCTATGTATTCATTATATTTCTGTATAGAAAGGAAAGTTAAAATAACTCTTTTGGGAAAACAAACTAGGAAAATACAGTAAGTTAAGAGCAAATAAAATCTTTTGTGGAAAATTTTTGTACTGGGGTGTAATAAATATATCAAATTAACATAAGCACAATACATCAAGATATTGTGTCAATCGTACTTTCAAAATACCTGCTCATATTTCACTATTTTATATTTGCCTTTTCTTATCACATATTTAAGTTAAAGACATCAAAATATGTGTGTGCGTGTGTGTGTGTGTGTGTGTGTGTGTGTGTGTGTTGTACTGGGGATTGAATCCAGGGGTGTTCTACCTCTGAGCTATACTCCCATCCCTATTTTTATTTTGAAACAGGGTCTCACTAAGTTGCTGAGGGCTTCACTAAATTGCTGAGGCTGGCTTCAAACCCGCGATCCACCTGTCTCAGCCTCCCAAGTACTAGGATTACAGGCATGCATCACCATCCCTGGCTATCAAACTGTCTTTTGATGATCACCCAAGTGATGCTGTATGTATGATGATGTATCCCTTGTATCAGTAAGGATACTTTTATGTATAGATATTGTATTACCCATAGATAATAGACTAAACAATGGGATCTTTGTCTCCCATTATCAGAAGGCTGGCACCTGTTATGTGCATACATGAATATATCACTATCATATATGAGGAGGGGGGAGGGGAAGGAAAGGAGCATGTGGAAGGAAACATATAGAATAATGTTATATGCATATATGAATGAATCACTGTGAATCTCACTATCATGTACAATTATAATGCACCAATAAAAATTAATAAAAAAGAAAAGAGAGGGAAAAATTGAAGCCTGGAACTGGGTATGGTGAAGTGTGCCTACAATCCCAGATGTTTGGGGAGGCTGTGTATTAGAGTTCACTAGAATAACAAAACGCACAGGATATGTATATGGTGAAAGGGGATTTATCAGATCAGCTTATAGTCCCAAGCAGTGTAGTCCCAAGTGGCCGCCTGCACGTGGGGAGTTGGAGGAACCAGTAGCTGGTCCAAGAGCTGGAGTCTCAGAATAGGAGCGACAAGTAATGCAATCAGAGTTCAAGATGAAAAGGCCAGGGAACTCTCCAGAGAAACGATGGTGAAAGTGCAGAACGAAGAGTCACACAGCTTTCTCCTTCTTTTTATCCAAGTCCTGCACCTATCAGAACAGTGCTGCCCACACTAAGGGCAGGACTTCCCCGTCAATCTGCTCTTACATAAGCCAATCATCTCACTAACCCACCCCAAATCCACATAATGTTAGGTGTTTCATAATCCAGTCAAGTTGACAATCCAGATTAACCATAACACTGAAGCAGGAGGATTGCAAGTTCATGACCAGCCTGGGTCACCTTAGCAACTGAAGTTCATCCATTAGAGCTGGCACATCATAGCCTTAACAAAATCAAGATTATGTTAACAATGATGGAAGATAAGTAACTCTTGAAGAGGAAACCATTAGTGCCTACCACCTCATACAAAGATCATCTCTATAATCATGTGACACAGACAGCAGACATTGTTAGCTTGGATTTCATTGACTAGTAAAAAGTACTTAAAAATCCTTTATAGATTTAATATTGAGTTTCAAATTATTTCCTCAAAGCTTGGGTGAAGAACTATGTTAATTTGTAGCATCTGTAAATAACTGTAAATAGCAGAGAGGATCATTACATTTTCATTCTCAACAGCAATACCAAGAAGTATAAATTAATTAAACAGATTATTTTAATAAAAATATCAGAACTTAGACATCCAAATGAGTGTTTTCTGGCAAAGTACTTACATTGAGAAAATGTGCACTTCACTTCCAATGTAGCAACTGGCCAAAGAAAGCCAAGGTGACTTTTTTCCCCCCATGAAACAGGGTCTCATGCTGTTGCCAAGCAGGACTTCAACTCCTGGGCTCAAGTGATCCTCCCACCTCAGCTTTCAGAGTAGGTACAGGTGCACACCACTGCAGCTGGTTGAAGAACTACTCTTGAAGAGTTGCCATTAGGACCTGTGGTATAATTCTTAGGAGTATTTTCAATAATAAGAAATCTTTGTCTTTTGCGAATGAATTTGCTTGTTAGTAGAAAATGCCATCCTGAGCCAAGCCCAGAAAATTGGATAGATAGTTAAGCTGAATAAGGCCATAGTTTGGTCCAAAAGTAATGACTACTAAGGAACATCTTATATGCTTATAGGCTTAATATGACAGTTTATCATCCTCTAGAAAGAATTCTGAATGAAAAATTCCAAACCCATTTTGAAAAATGGAAACAGAATTGAGGGGCATACCGAAACATAGTTGAAGAATGATATTATTTTAGGCAAATACATTTGAAAATATTTATAAGATCATTAACAGCCAGGCATGGTGCATCATGCCTGTAATCCCAGTACTCAGGAGGCTGAGACAGGAGGACCACAGGTTTGCAACCAGTCTCAGCAACTTAGCAAGGCCCTCAGCAAGTTAGTGAGACCCTGTTTCAAAAATAGAAAATAAAATAGTGCTGGGCATGTAGCTTGGAGGTAGAATGCCCCTGGGTTCAATCCCAGTGCCATACACACACACACACACACACACACACACACACACACACACACAAAGAGATTTTGTTGATGTGTAAAAACCATAGATTTCAGAGTTATCAGAAGCAGTGGTAGTCTCTCTTAAGGAAAGATCTAATGCAGACACCTTAGTTTTGATAAAATATATATTTACCAGCCTCAGTGGAAAAAATCAATTACATGCATATTTACCTTCAAACCAAACCAATTTATAATGATGTTAGGCACAAACCTATAGTCTGTGATAAAATATAACATATATTTTAAAATATTTTTGAAATGATATACTCAATTAATAAAGACATTTATCCCAAGTACTTAGGACATAAAGAAAAAAGTTGATAAATGCTGTTGGATAATTGAGTGATATAATCCATCTCAAATAAGTAATAGATTACAGAACACTTGCTTGAAAACAGTACTTTATATATCTGGTAGTAAACATAGTCTTCCCACTGACCGAGAGTATTTGGAAATTCAGCTATGGAGATGTCTCTTATGAAAGTGTATCATAATAGAACCTATATTTTTCATTCTGCCTACTACTAGCATATTGAAAGATACTCCTGAGTGAGATATTCATAATTTAGAAAAATCACCTAGGTTTTTAGAAGCAATAAAAATCATACAGATCCAGGATTGTATACAGGAACATGGATTTGACCTGCTACAGTAGTAGCGATAGCTAAACCATAAGTCGTTGGCACAGCCTAGATGGTACAGCCCTCACCATTTAAGTGCATCACTCTCCATCATAGATGTCTTAACTATTGAAGCAAGCAATGGAAAACCATTTTCTTAGCCAGGCGTGGTAGGGCACACCTGTAATCTCAGTATTTGGGAAGCTGAGACAGAAGGATCGCAGGTTTGAGGACAGCCTCTGCAACTTAGGGAGACTCTCAGCAACCTAGTTTCAAACCTGTTGAAACCTAGTTTCAACCCTGTTTCAAAACCAAAAATAAAAAGGGCTGGAGGTGTAGCTCAGAGGCAAAATGCCCCTAGGTTCAATCCCCCTTCTCTCTCTCTCTCTCTCTCTCTCTCTCTCTCTCTCTCATTCTCTCTCTCTCTCTCTCTCTCTCTCTCTCACACACACACACACACACACACACACACGAAAACCATTTCCCTCCCTCCCTCCCTCCCTGCCTCTCTCTCCTTCTTTCTTTCTTTCTTTCTTTCTTTCTTTCTTTCTTTCTTTCTTTCTTTCTTTCTTTATGTACTGCGGATTCAATCCAGATTGTCCTACCTCTAAGCTACAGCCCCAGTCATTTTTATTTTTTATTTTGAAACAGGATCTTGCTACGTTGCTGAGGTTGGCCTGTAACCTGCAAACCTGTTGTCTCAGCCTCCCAAGTGTATCCTTACTGATATAAGGGATACATCATCATACATACAGCATCACTTGGGTGATCATCAGTTTGATAGCCAGGGATGGTGATGCATGCCTGTAATCCTAGTACTTGGGAGGCTGAGACAGGTGGATCGCGGGTTTGAAGCCAGCCTCAGCACAATTTAGTGAAGCCCTCAGCAACTTAGTGAGACCCTGTTTCAAAATAAAAATAGGGATGGGAGTATAGCTCAGAGGTAGAACACCCCTGGATTCAATCCCCAGTACAACACACACACACACACACACACACACACACACATACACACACACACACACACACACACACACACACACATTTTGATGACGTGTAAAAGCCATCGATTTCAGAGTTGTCAAAAGCAGGGGTAGTCTCCCCTAAGAAAAGATCTAATGCAGACACCTAATTTTGATAAAATATATGTCCACCAGCATCAATGAATATTCTTAATCCTACATTGTGGTTTAACATTAAACCAGTTTTTAAATTACTTTTCTGTTTATTTTATTTAGCTTGTTTTAAATATCTTGCATTGCCTCATAAGCCCTGTATCTATATCTCTTTATGTATTCTTCCTTATTTTAGAACATGTCAAGTCCATTTTCCCCTTAAGTGTATCTATCAGGTTATAGTTTTATTTCAACTTTCACTCAACAAATCTTTATATGTGTGTATGTGTGTGTATGTGTGTGTGTGTGTGTGTGTGTGTGTGTGTGCATGCGTGCATGCACAAAGGAAAGTAGAGGAGATGGGGCCAGTTACTAGAATGAGAAGGTAAGATTTGAGCCTATTAGAAATTAACATTTTAAGCCGGGCGTGGTGGTGCACGCTTGTAATCCCAGTACTTTGGGAAGCGGAGACCAGAGGATCGGGGTTCGCGGCTAGCCTCAGCTCTCTCTCGCTCTCTCTCTCTCCCTGTCTCTCTCTCTCTCTACCTAGTGAGGCCCTCCGCAACTTCGTGAGACCTGGTTTCAAAATTAAGTATAAAAAATAGGTCCAGGGGTGTAGCGCGGAGGTAGAACGCCCCTGGGTTCAATCCCCGGTACCGCAAAGCATAAGCTGTAGCTAGCAGGGCTGGGACTCGCACTGTACTGGACATGCTCCGGGGACCCACCTCTCAATACTGTGGCCTCCAGGGCATGAGGTCTGGGAGACATTTTATATTCAAACTGTAACACAGAGCCGCTGCTGAAATTTTGGTCCAGCCCATTAAGCCATGTAAATGCATGTATTTGTGGGGAAATTTAGTGGAAGAATTGGGTCTACTTACCTTTTATCCAACTTCAGATTAGTATTATTATTTTTAAGTTATTTGTTCTTATTATCATATCCTCCTATTCCCTAAGTTTCATTATGGCCCTCGTGGTAATTTGAAATGTCTAAGATTAGAGTTACCTGATTAATCAGCTTGACTCTGGTTGCATTTGAAGTTATGTGAAAAACTGGTGTCAGGAGATGCGTGTGTGTGTGTGTGTGTGTGTGTGTGTGTCCATACGTACAAAAACATTAATTCTCTAGGTAGTAGATGTTTCCATTCAGGGGCTTCTGTTGCATAGCCACCAATCCTCTATTTATCTATTTAACACTAAATTTTTAGTATACCATGAAGTAGATAGTGTGCTAGGCAATGAAGATACAACAGTGAACATGAAAACTAAAGTCTCTCTTCTCATGGAGGTTAAATTCTAATGGTAGCATCTATCATCTGTGTGTGTGTGCGTGTTACCAGGGATTGAATCCAGGGGTATTCTACCTCCAAGCTACATCCCCAGTCCTATTTTTATTCTTTATTTTGAAACAAGGTCTCACTAAGTTGCAGTATCATCTTGAAAATAAATTAGCTATCTAACTCTGTTCAAATGCTATTTTCTCAATAAAGCCTTTTCAAACATTTCTTAGGTTTTATTCCCATATTACTGTGTTGTTAGATCTACTGGTATTTTCTCCCTCTGTAGCAATGATTTGCTTTTCTCTCTCCTTCCCATTTCTCCTTTCTTTCCTTTCTCCCTTCTCAATACACTCTGAGCTACCCATTGGCATAGACCAATATCTTATCATCATTCTACTAAAAAAAGAATATACTCAATAAATATTTACAAGTGGATATATGCAATTAATGTTTGGTATATTTATAAAAACTTACAGGTCTTCACACCAAGATCTATCTCAATGTTATGGAAATCCAGTGCATAATTTGCCAAAAATATGCAATGAACTTGAGATTTCCATAACACATCATGGAGTTTTGATGTTATATGTTTAATTAACATCATCAATTGAAGCACAATAACTTAAACTTCTGTGCTATAAAACACAAAACTCAGTGCAGCGTGGTGGTACATGCTTGTAATCCCAGTACTTGGGAGGCTGAGACACGAAGATCACAGGTTCATGGCCAGCCTCAGCAACTTGTGTGGCCCTCCACAACTTAGTGAGACCCTGTTTCAAAATAAAGAATAAAATAGGGCTAGAGGTGTAGCTCAGAGGTAGAATGCTCCTGGGCTCAATCCCCAGTTCCACACACACACACACACACACCCCACAAAACTCTTGAAATAACATTGGAGGAAAATATAGGGAATGGCTCCAGATGTTTTAGAAGGCTAGCTCATTAAGCTGGTAATTTACATAATTTGGACTTAATTGTATATAATTTTAACACAGTTGGGCAATGATATCATTCATTTAGTTGTGGTCATGTAGCATCCTATTACTCTTTCATTCTACTTGGGCATCAGAATCTGTGGGAAATATATCTAGGAAATTGTCTCCTAGAAATGAAATTAAGATCGAGTTGCAACAAAAAGGTAGTAGTTGAACAATGCACTTTACTTTCACCATGCCTAAATATATTGTGGAAGAATAACATTTGTGTGTGTGTGTGTGTGTGTGTGTGTGTGTGTGTGTGTGTGTGTTAGTTACTAGGAATTAAACCCAGGGGCATTCTACCTGCAAGATACATCCCCAGCCCTATTTTATTTTTATTTTGAAACAGGATCTCACTAGGTTGATGAGAGTCTCACTACTTGCTGAGGCTGTCCTTGAACCTACTATCCTCCTGTCTCAGCCTCCCAAGTACTGGGATTACAAGTGTGTGTCACCACGCCCGGTTCATTTTGAATTTTAAAACTTCAGTTAACTATGTTCAAGTTCACTATGTCAAGTTTAGGAAAAACTGACTTGACTTCTGAAGATAAATAAGAAGTTAATACACTTTTTTTTCCATGAAGTGTATGGTTTCCTTAGAAACTGGAATGTATTCTCAGAAAACACCAGAGACTTGAGAAATTCTCTAATACACTCCCTCATTTAATCTTTACAATAACACTGTGAAGTGGGGATCCTGTTGCCATTTTTCCAAGCTGCAAAACTAAGTGATTGATAAGTTGCATGTGATATACTTAAGTTCACACATAGCTAGTAAGAGGCAGTACCAGAGTGAAATTATAAAGCTCCAGTCAGTGGAGATGGCTGCCTCAGTGAGTCAGTCCTTTATAAAGTGAAGTGTTTGGAAGACAGCAAATAACAAGAATCAGTCTGACAACACAATATGTTGGTAAGTGGGATAAATGAACGGCACTCTTTCGTATGGGGTTAATTCCCTTCTAGGGAACTGCCATAAAGTGGGCATGAAGAAAGTACAAGACTTTAAGGAAATACTTAAGAGGAGGCCACTGAGGGAGAAAAGAAGGAGCAAGAGTTTTCTATTCTTTTAAGAATATATGCTTCTTAATAACTTACATACACTGCATGAGTGCTGGCATAGTACAGAAAAATAATTCCAGTAACAAACCTCAGTATTCTTTTCTATTAGCAGAGGCTAATTTTGTAATCCACTCCATGTCTCAGTACAATTTTAAGGGCCTTAAAAACATTCATTTGTTGTAATTAAACTACAATTGTTATATTGCTATCATTCTGTTAAACTGTGGAATCCAAATTCAGATTAATTCCAAGATATTTCTTTTCTTTCTTTCTTTTTCTTTTTTTTTTTTTTGTACTGGGAATACCACACAGAGCATCCTATGTGCTAGGCAAGTACTCTACTGAGCTACATCCACAGCCTTTTTTATATTTTATTATGAGAAAAGGTATTGCTAAGTTACCCAAGCTGACCTAGAACTTGCAATCCTCCTGCCTCAGATTCCTGAGTAGCTGGGATTACAAGCATTCACCACTATGCCAGCAATTCTAAGATATTCCAAAAAAATTTATAATCATAATTTAAAACAATAATACATATATTTTGGTACTGCGGATTGAACCCAGGGGAGTTCTACCTCTGAGCTATACCCCCAGCCCTCTTTATTCTGAAATAGGGTCTTACTTAAACTGTTGGGGGTCTCACTAAACTGCTCAGGCTGGCCTAGACCCTGCCATCCTCCTGTCTCAGCCTCCTAAGTACTGGGATTACAGGTGTGCAGCAATACATATGGCAACAATAATAATTTAATAACTATTCTATTGTCTCTAAACATTACTAGAACCTGACAAGTGCTTGCAATTGAAGTGCTGCAGCTTTCTCATCTGTAAATGAACAATAAAATAAATAATTCTAGCCTGGTGTGATGGTGTACACTTGTAATCCCAGTACTTGAGAGGTTGAGACCGGAGGATCGCAGGTTTGAAGCCAGTCTCAGCAACTTAGTGAGGCTCTCAGCAACTTAGCAAGACCCTGTTTACAAATAAAAAATAAAATAGGTCTTGGGGTATAGCCTGGAAGTAGAAGGCCCCTGGGTTCCATCCCCAGTACCACACTAAATAAATAAATGAATAAACAAATAATTCTGAAATGTAGCTGATGATGAAAGTAAAAGTTGGAACTTTTATTTTTATTAGTTAAATTTTTAAAAAATAATGTTAGGCTTATGGAAATTTTGAAAAAAAGGTAGAGTTCACATCTATCTTACATCCATTGCCCCTTATTATTAACATCTAATTATTTGTATTATTTTAGTACATCTGTTAGAGTTAATTAACTGATATCGATCCATGATTATTAGCTACAGTACATACCTTATTCAGATTTTCTTGCTTTTAACCTATATCTTTGTCAGTTACAGGACCCCATCCAGGACACAGCTAACTGTGTCCTAATGTCTCCTTAGGTTCCTCTGTGCTGTGACAGTTTGTTAGACTTTATTTATTTTTTATGACTTTGACAGATATGAGCAATATTAGCTAGATATTTTGTAGAATGTCGCTCGATTGGGGGTTATCTGACTTTTTTAATGACTACACTGGGGTTATGAGTTTTGAGAAGGAAGACTAGAGATTCTTTCAAGTAGGCATTTATGTATTTGTTTCTAATTTGATGGGTCAAGTGTCTACAGAGATTACAGATGACACTGTCTCTTCTAGTGGGTGCTCTGCTCTATCTATCTAGTGACAATCAGAAACCAGTTAAGATCGGAGGTTCTTGCTTTAATTTTTGAAAATTCTTAGGTATTTTTTGTATTTCTTTTGATAGTCCCTCCTTTCTTCTGAAACTTCAGTTACATGCATCATTGAGTCAATGTATTCTTCCAGTCTTTTAACTTTCAAGTGTCTGTGTATGTTTTCCTTTTTCTATCCCTGAGTGAATTTCTCAAGACCGTCTTCATACTTACTAATTACTTTTTACAAATGTGTAGAATTCATCCCATACAATGAATTTTTAAGGTTTCCATGTTCAAATTTCTATTGGGACATGTTTTGCTTTCAAATTCTCAAGACTTTTTAAAATAGATGCTACTCTTTCATTAAGTATATTTAAAAATCTGTGGCAAACTAGTCTGTAAAAATTTCACCTGCAAGAAATTCATGCTTGGAACATTGTGGGTTTTGTTTGCCCTTCTTAGCATTGAAGTTTTTCATGTGCCTTTGGGTTTGTGTGCATATCTAGTTCTGACTAGAGAGGGGATGATTTCTTTTCTCTTTGGTTTTGCCTTTCTTGATTAATAGTTTGTGGGTTTTTTTGTTTTGTTTTGTTTTGTTTTTTTGTACTGGGGATTGAACCCAGGGGCATTCTACCTCTAAGCTACATCTCCAGCCCTTTTAATTTTTTGTTTTAAAATGGGGTCTAAGTTGCTGAGGCTAGCCTTGGACCTGCAATCCTCCTGTCTCAGCTTCCCAAGTGCTGGAATTACAGGAGTGCCCATCATGCCCGGATTCAATTAATATTTTTCAAGTGCCAGTAATTGCTTTCACCTGGCACTCCTGTACCACCAATCCAGAACTAACTTTTACAACAGGATTTGTAAGCTCCCATCTGGGGAGATATTTGTTATGTCATAGATCTACCAGTCGAATCAGCAACTCCACTTGGTTTCTACTTATAGCCACAGTTTTCTACATAGCCAGGTCAGCAGTCTTTATTCCTTCTGTTCACACATGCCCCTAGTTTCAAGCAGAAACCTGGCCTTGGTCCTCTTTCTATATGGAGCAGCATATTAATTAGCTATAAATTGCAATAAAACACAGAAATCCACAAATCATATTAAAACCACACCTGTTGATTACCTAGCCTTTAGCCTCAGGATCTGTCTGTGCCCATTCCCAAGATCACAGCCATTGGTCTCAGGCTAGCTCCCTGGCTTTGTATTTCTGTTCTATTTCTAGTTCATGAAAATGTTCACCTTGTTTTTTTAATTCCTCTTTGTGTCATCCTCCCCCACCCTTTTACCAGTCAATTTTTGTTTGGAACAGAAAGGCTACATGAAAGCATAGAATTATGAAACCATCTTACTCTATCTGTGTTTTGTAGAAATGTTCACTTGAGAGGGGTTATGAATGGTTTCGGAAGCCTTATGTATGTTTAGTGGTAGGTAATGATTTAACCGAGTGGTTTGGGGAAGATGATCTGGTAGAGAGGACTATTAGGATATGGAAGGACAGGGAATTTGTAAACAATCAGAAACATCTTTTATTTGGCCAAAACAATTTTAAAAGTAGCATGTATCTGGTTTATGATAAGGACCTCATTTCTAATTATACACTGAAAGGTCCATACAACCTTAATGTTCTTACATTGCAAAAATAATGCTGTACCTGGTCAGATCTTTTCTACCTGGTTCACTCTGTTTTTATTTTTTATTTATTTTGGTACTATGGATTGAACCTCAGGGTGTTCTATCTCTGAGCTACACCCCAACCCTTTTTATTTTGAAACAGGATTTCACTAAGTTTCTGAGGGCCTCAGTAAGTTGTTGAGGCGGGCCTCAAACCTGTGGTTTTCCTGTCTCAGCCTCCCAAGTACTGGGATTACAGGTGTGTGCCACTGCACCCAGCTATATATATGAGCACCCTCATATATTGAATATTTCTTTAGTTTATTTACTACATCATAGTTTTTTATTGAACAAAATAAGGGAAGCAATGAATTAAAAACAAAGTAATAGAAATATTCAAAACATGACTCCAACCACAAAGTAAAATATGCACTAGTAAAATAATAACTTTGAACATTAGGGGAAAAGTCTTTACTGTTTATTGTTTTTCAATAATATAAAAATCTACTTTCTTCATTCCCAGAGTCAGCCCTAACTCTAGGAACAATACATACTTAGCAGTTTCATCCAGGAAGTAAAGCCTGACCTGAGAAAGTGACTGTTTAAGCGTCAGGATTTTAAGGTAACCACGTGAATAAGGGCTACAAAATACTGATTTTACCTGTCTTTCAAGGCAAGCCCTTACTTCTTTCTTGAAACTAATACAAGTAGTTCTTTATGTTAAAAGACAGAAAGTATTTCCTAAAAAAGAATCACAGGTTCTTGGGTCTTCTTTAACCTTCTCAATAAGAGCAAGTTGATTATGCAGGTAAACTGATATTTGGAAACTAATTCTTACTGATGTTTATTATGGTACCAGGAAGATATAAAGGAAAGGTCACCAGGTGTGGTGGTGCATGCCTGTAATCCCAGTACTTGGGAGGCTGACACAGGAGGATAGTAGGTTTGAGGCCAGCCTCAGAAATTTAGCAAGAACCTGTTTAAAAAAAAAAAGCCTGGCATGGCATGGTGGCACATGACTGAAATCCCAGTACTTGGAAGGCTGAGATAGGAGGATCGCAGGTTTGAGGACAGCCTCAGCAATGTAGCAAGATTCTTAGCAACCTAGGGAGACCCTGTTACAAAACAAAAAATAGAAAGGGCTGGGGTGTAGCTCGGAGGTAGAATGCCTCTGGGTTCAATCCCCAGTACCAAACACACACAACAGAAAAGGAAGGAAAAAAGGAAGGGAAGGAGGGAGGGAGGGAGGGAATAGGAAGGAAGGAAGGAAGAAAGGAAGGAAGGAAAGAAGGAAGGAAGAAAGGTCATCATGAAGTTTTTTATTGACGCAAACATACCTCAATTCAATTCTCAGTTTTGCTGTTTAGATAGTGACCTTGGATAAATTTTATTCCTCAACCTTCTACTTTAGCTTAAACAGTGATAATCATAGTACTGATTTCCAGGCTTTTTAGGAACATTAAATGAGATCATTCTTAGCATTGTGCCTAGAGCACACTATTGAGGACAAGGTAGGAGCCATATTTTAATTTTTATTATTATTATGGAGAACAGCATCAAATTATATGTCATGAGCCTCGTGTATGTTCAGACTCTGTTCATCAGCTCTTCAAAGAGAAAATCACATTTGAAGGACTTGAAGAGCAGAGCTGATTTGTGAAGTCAGCGATGTATTTAGAGCCACAGGTGCCTCTTTACAATGTACTCAAGTGTTTGGGACTGTTAACAAACGGGTACTGGAATGTACACCTGCCCATACTTCTGCCTACAACTGAAATTAAATCTATTCTGCTGTGTTCTATGTTGTTATATGATCTATACATCACAGTGTCCAAAGATGTAAAAGTATATCATTTTTAATTGACCCATTTTTAAAGGTTTTAAAGAAAAATTTGTGTAATACATTAGTTTTAAATTAGTAATAAATCATGAAAATCATGAAGTTCTGTAATTATATTCTTGTGTGTGTGTGTGTGTTACTAGGGATTGAACTCAGGGTAGTTCTACCTCTGCGCTATACCCGCAGCTCTTTTTAATTTTTTTTTTTTTTGTTTTAAAACAGAGTCTCACTAGGTTGCTGAGAATCTCACTAAGCTGTTGAGGCTGGCCTTGAACCTGTGATCCTCCTGTATCAGCCTCCCAAGTACTGGGATTACAGGTGTGTGCCACTACACCCAGCTAGTAATTATATTTTAATATCTGAGTAAAAACTTTTTAAGCCATGTAGCATTTACTGTGAAATGCCTAAAGCCCATATATATATTTTATCAGTACATTGTAGTCTCACATCATAATGTAGTTCAGAGTGATCCACATAGAATTTTGAGCACACTCTTCTCTTTTCAAGAAATCTTCATTTAAAATCTACCCCACCTCTGCAGTCTTCTTCCCTTAAAATGCTACATGTAATATATGTATCTAGCAATCTTATGGCCTACTCTTCCTTTCATGTTATTGTTTTCCTCAGCAGGTTATGTCTGTATTATTTCTACTTGAAAATAGGAAAAAGGATCAGTGTAGGTGATTTTATCAGAGAATGCACAAGTCAGTGCCAAATATTAAGGTGACTGTGGACAGCAATGGATGAATTTAACGAGAGGGGGAAATATAGTAGCTGAACTATTCCTTCTAGTTTAATTGTCCTTTTCTTTTGCTGACTTATTGAACTCCTAAGCATCCTTCAAAATACAGTTCAAGTGTCAGGTCTTTGTGAAGTCTTCCTAGACTTCCCCACCCAGAGTTATCTTACTTCCTCTGTATTACTTCTGTGCTTTCATCTTCTATGATTACATATATAATTTAATATTCTTCCCCACAATTCTGAGTTCATTGAGGGGGAAAGAATCATGTCACATCACGTTCATATTTGTGGCTGGAGTATCTAGTAGGGTCCCCTCCAGGTGCTCAATTGTCTGTTCATTTGGATTGAAACAGTGAGAAGTACAATTGAACAAAGCAATATAGTTCAACACATAAAAGTTACCTTTTTGTTTTTAACACTAGGTACTTAAAAATAGTAAGCTTACTTGTCTGGCACATAAAAGAGTCCAGGAAGAATTAATGATAGACTATTTTATTCTCACAAAGAACCTTTGAATTCTTAAAGAACTAAAAACTGTTCTCTAGGCCTTAAATGAAGTACAGTCTTTGCCGCAATACTTTTTCTACAAGTCTAGCTAATATGAATCTACTCCTGTTCTCTTTTACCTTACTACTTATTGTCCTTGTGATGTACTTTACTTTTTTTTTGCTGTACCAGGGATTGAACCCAGGGGCATTCTACCTCCGAACTACACCCCCGGCCCTATTTTTTATCCTTTATTTTGAAACCGGGTCTCACGAAGTTGTGGAGGGCCTAAGTAGCTGAGGCTGGCTGCGAACCCGGATCCTCCGGTCTCCGCCTCCCAAGTACTGGAATTACAAGCATGCGCCACAAGCGCGCGCCACCACGCCCGGCGATGTACTTTACATTTGATAGCATTTAAATAAGCTATGTTTATATGCTCATATATTTCTCTAAATGTCTGTAAGTTATTTTTTTCCCCAGCTCAGGACAGGATTCATAAAATAATTTTTGTCAGGAATTAAGGGGACAAATTCTCTACAGAGCTTATTAAACTGAGCATGAGCATATGTTAGATGTTTAATAACAAGTACTTACTAGATCAATAAAATGAATCTAAGAATTATTGGTAAGAAATATTAAGGCACTTGTTATAGTAAGAGACAAAGACTAGAAAATTTGATCTTATTAGAACATGTATGAAAACTAAGTTCTAGAATGGAGAAAAGTAGCAAAGGAACTAAAAACAGGACATTTTCTACTATGGTGTGCTGCCTCCAGTAATACGAAAATCCCTCAATAAATTTGTCAGTAAATATAACAGCCCCAAGAAAACTTACAAAGCTGATTAATTCTCCCATTAACAGTTAGAGTTACAGATAGATAATGCTAAGGTTAACATTTACTGAGAACTTAGTAGGTGCAAGGAACTATGTCCTGTGTAATTCATGTTTTTTACTTTGTAATTCTCACAATACCTTTATTAAGTAGACACTATTATTATATTCATTTCACAGGTAAAGGTCTCAAGGCACAGAAAAGTTAGTGGTATGGCAAAGGTCACACAGCTGATAAAGGGTGAAGCTGAACTTTAGGTAGACTGGTTCCAAAGTTAGTAGCTAATGATAAGTAGGTAGTCTGGTTCCAAAGATAATGGCTAATGATTGCCAGGCTAAGCTAGAATTTCTCACACGGTGATTGATATTTGCCAATATATGGGCTCAACTGGCTAAAGAATTCTAGCAAGCATTTTCTTTAAAATAACAATTGAGTAAACTTAATTGTATAGAAATAGTGAGGGTGCTTTAACACCATACTCTACATTGGCTGAAACTTCCTTACTACAGATACACTGTCCAATCCAACAGTCTATAAACTAAATGTGACAGGGAAAATCTTGTGTTAATTTGGATGGAAACTTGGAGGATGGATCGAGTACGAAAAATAGCATCCTTCCTTAAAGAGACAATGAAAGAGCAAATTCTTTCATTATTTACTTTATTCAACTACTCTGTCAGTACTCTTAAGTGCTAAGGGCTGGTGCATTTAAAGGGAGAGAAATAGAGAAAAACTTACTGGTTTCTAGCTTTCATAGTTTCAAACTAAAAAAAAAAAACTTCAACTGTATACTAAATTTAAGGTGTGTGTGTGTGTGTGTGTGTGTGTGTGTGTGTGTATGTGTCACTGGGGATTGAAACCAGGAGCGTTCTATCCTTGCGCTACACCTCCAGCCCTATTTTATTTTATTTTTTTGAAACAGGGTCTTGTAAGAGTGCTCAGAGTCTCACTTTGTTGCTGAGTCTGTCCTTGAACCTGCAATCCTCCTGTCTCAGCTTCTGAAGTACTGAGATTACAGGCACACATCACCATGCCTGGCTTAAATTTAAGTTTATGGAATGTCCTATCAGTGCACCGCTGTAAGATATTCAATAATCATTATATAAAGACATGGAAGACAAGTCAGGTGTGGTGCTGCATGCCTGTAATCCCCAGTATTTGGGAGGCTGAAACAGGAGGAGGATTGCAGGTTCGAGGCCAGCGTTGGCAATTTAGTGAGGCCCTCAGCAACTCAGTGAGACCATTTCCAAATAAAATAATAAAATAGGGCTGGGGTGTAGCTTAGAGGTAGAATGCCCCTGGGTTCAATTCCCAGTACTGGGGAAAAAAAAGACATGGAAGACAATGGCCAGACCATAGAAACAATAAGCATGGACATTGCCACACATAACATATAGTAATGCTGTTTATATTCATGAATCTGATAAAAATCTTACCTGATGATCGGTTCACACAATCTTATTAAACACATGAATGTGACGCAAATTTTGGAATGATTTTTATAAAATAAAAGCTGAAGTTACTGTTTTAATTTCAAAAGATCAAGTTTAAACAAGAATTTACATATGAATTATAAAAACAACGGTTTAGAACTGAAGCCTGACATTTGGGAAAACAGCTCTTTTTTGTGGTACTGGAGATTGAACCCAGGACATTCTACCTCCAAGCTACACCCCAGCCCTTTTTATTTTTTTAATTATTTATTTATTTATTTATTTATTCATTTTTGCGGTGCTGGGGATTGAACCTAGGGGCATTCTACCTCCGGACTACACCCCCAGTCCTATTTTTTATTCTTTATTTTGATACAGGGTCTCACTAAGTTGCTGAGGGCCTCACTAAGTAGCTGAGGCTGGTTGCGAACCCAGATCTTCCTGTCTCAGTCTCCCAAGTACTGGGATTACAAGCCTGTGCCACCGCGTGCGCCACCACGCCCGGCTCTTATTTTTTGTTTTGAAACAGGGTCTCACTAGGTTGCTGAAAGCCTCGTTACATTGTCAAGGCTGTCATCAAACCCAGGATCCTCCTGTCTCAGCCTCCCAAGTACTGGGATTACAAGTGTGTGTCACCACTCCTGACCCAGAGCTTTTAAAGAAAATATTTAAGTTCTATTTTGTTGACTGTTATCTATGCTATGTATAATGTCTATTTTTTCTAGTGCAATTTATATATGAAGTATACAGTATGGCGATCTCCCTAAGTCAGGTACAACTTTTAATCTGCCTTGAGTATATGGACTTTAGGCTCTAACAGCAGTATATATTAATAATAAGAGCAGTAGATATTAGTTTTTCATTTATTATTAAGTAATAATATATACAATAAAATACAATTTCCGATTTCTTATCTAAGGGCAGAAAATCCCAACTCATTTTTGAGTCTTAGTTTCTGGAGCAAGGAAAGAAAGGCCCGACTTGGCACTGATTTCTCAACGTTTAAACATATAATATTTGTGTGTAGTGGCGGCATTTTAGCTTCTGGAATTTATGCTCAAGTTGATTTCTGCCTTTTTGAAAATTTGAACATAAGCGATCCAGTTAACGTCACGTATATATACATGCAATGTCCTATGTCTGTCCACATTGAATCCGATGCCCATTAGGCTTGGAGGAAAAGCGAACACTTAGGTTTTCCCGGAGCTCATAGTCTACCGTGGGACACCGACGGGTGCTGGGGCTCGGCCGGAGGCGCCACAGAAAGGCTGCTCCAGCAGGCCTCGGGCAAAGTTGCTTCCTGGCCTGGAGGCCAACTTGGCAAGGATGTGCTGCTGGCAAACATGGATCAGTCAGAATAAAGTCGCCACAGACCCAACCAAGGAAGCATAAATGGCCCTCTCAGCGTGAGCCCCGAAGGAGGGACGTTACTGAGCCCAACAACGCAACCTGCGCTTTCCAGGATCCCCGCGCCCGCGCTTCCCGCTCCCCGCGGCCCAGCACGGAGGCAGGTGCGCGCTCGCCGACGGGCTCCCTCCCGCCGCGCGTCCCGCAGCCGCCCGCCCGCCCGGGAGCCACTTTGAATGGGCTCGGGAGGCGCCGCGAAGGTGCGCTGGGCGCTGCCGGCGCACAGCCAGCGCGCCCGGAGGGGCCAAGGCGGGCGGGCACCCGAGGCGCCCGCGCCAGCCCCAGCGCGACCGGTGCGCGTCACAGGCGCGGCGGGGGGCGCGCGGCGGGGTCACGGGGTCACGGGCCGGGGGCGCGGCGGGGTCACGGGCCGGGGGCGCGGGCGCGGCGGGGTCACGGGGTCACGGGCCGGGGGCGCGGGCGCGGCGGGGTCACGGGGTCACGGGCCGGGGCGCGGGCGCGGCGGGGGCGCCGCGGAGGAGCAGGCGCGCCGCGCGCGGCCCGGAGCCGGAGCCGGAGCCGGAGCGGGGAGCAGAGCGAGGCTCGGTGGGCACTCCCTCCCTCACGCCGCGCCTCCCGAGGCCCTCCCGTCCCGTCCCGTCCCGTCCCGTCCCGAGCTCGCGCGCCGCAGCCGGAGCGGGGTGAGCTGAGGCACGCGGCGCCCGCGGCGGCAGGCGCTCCGGAGGTGAGTGCCCGGCCGGCTCGCCTGAGGGAGCGGGCGTCGCGGGGCCCGGTGCACATGGCGCCGTCGGCGCGGGGCCTCGTGCTCGGCCCGGGGGCGTGGGGACCGGCCGCCCTCGCCCTGCGCTCCCGGGGCCGGGCCGGGCGGGGGCTCGCGGCGTGGGACGCGGGGCGCCGGCGCTCGGCAGCGCGGGAGGGCGGGCGGCGGGAGGGCGGGGAGGAGGCGGCGGCGGAGGACGCGCCGCAGGGCAAGGGCGCCTTCCCGGGCTGGCGGAGCGGCGGGCGAGGGCGGCCACATCGCAGGGAGCAGGTACTCGCGGCGCGCCGGGCCGAGGACAGTCAGAGGTGGCCGGAGCCGGGACCTCGTCTGACTGCGCGAGCTCAGCGGCTTCGTGGAGGGCTCTGAAAGTTGGGTATGGCGAACGTGCCACTTTGCAGCGCTTGCATAGGGATCCGCCCCGTACCTGCGCCGCGGGTTATCAGCACCTTTTAGTATCCTAGAGGGCAGGGAAGGGGGAAGGGGGAAGGGGGAGAACTCCTGAGAGTCCCCGAAACTTAAGTTACGGTATTAGGCGTTCTCAGCAGGGGAAGGAGGATCGCTAGCGGAAGGGGGCGGTGGCATTTTCAAACCAGGCATTACCTGGAGAGTCACCTCTGCTATGCTAGTGTTAGCAGTACGGATAGAGCCCCCCACTTTTTTTCCAGGTGTTCCATCGGAAAGGTTAAAAAAAAAAGCCGTGCACTTCGCTAAGTATTTTCAGTCCCCCAAGGCCGTCACCTTCACAAGGAGTTTTTCAGGATTAATGATGTGAATGTGAGGCACTTTGGCTAGATGCCAAGTGTATATTTTTTTCTTCTTTTTTTGTACTGGGGATTGAACCCAGGGGTATTCAACCTCTGAGCTACACTCCCAGCCTTTTTATTTTTCGTTCTGAAGCAGGGTCTGCTAGGTTGCTGAGAGTCTCACAACATTGCCCAGGCTGTCCTTGAACCTGTGATCCTTCTATCTCAGCCTCCCAAGTACTGGGATTACAGGCATACACCACCACACCTGGCTTGTTGTTATTTCTAATAATTTAATGTTCCAAAAAATTTGTATCCACTAGGAATTGACATGCTTCATTCCCCTACATCCTCAGATAAAAATGCTATTTGCAAGAAGGATATAAAGTGCTTTTTAATAGATATTTTAATAGTATTAGGAGTAATCACACTTTGTCCCTTGAAGATTTTTAAGTTAATTGAAAAATCGAGGACCTTAGTATATGGTAAGAAAGAACAAAACTTTGTATTAATTGAATTAAATTTGAGTCTGCAGCCAATTTTCTCCTGTAGAGACTCTCTTGGTAGTTTGAGATTTTTGCTTTTAGGAATATTTCTCTGTTCAGCAGCTACTTTAGAGTGCTAGAGGGAAATATTCTAGTATTGTTTATCTACCACCAACAAAGTTAAGCTGACATCTAGTGTTGTGGGACTGAGCATTATAGTAGTGTTTAAAAGTTATGGTAGAGCCGGGCGTGGTGGCGCACGCTTGTAATCCCAGTACTTTGGGAGGCGGAGACCGGAGGGTTCAGGGGCCAACCTCAGCGCGCATGCGCGCGCGTGATCTATCAATGGATCTCTCTCTTTCTCTCTCCTCTCTCCT
>PVJS01024136.1:0-28955 GCA_004027185.1 Glis glis
TCGTGAGACCTGGTTTCAAAATAAAGGATAAAAAATAGGGCCGGGGGTGTAGCTCAGAGGTAGAATGCCCCTGGGTTCAATCCCTAGTGCCACACACACACACACACACACACACACACAAGCTGGGCATTGTGGCACACACCTGTAATCCTAGTACTTGGGAGGCTGAGACAGGAGGATTGCAGGTTCATAGCCAGTCTCAGTAACTTAGTGAAGCCCTCCTCAACTTAGTGAGACCGTGTTTCCAAATAAAAGAATAAAATAGGGCTGGGGATGTAGCTTGGAGGTAGAATGCCCCTGGGTTCCATCCCCAGCACCACAAAAAATAGAAAAATACAAATACTAAATAAATAGGACTGGGGATATAGCTCAGAAGAAGAGCACCCCTCGGTTCAATCCTGAGTACCAAGAAAGAAAGAGAGAGAGAGAGAGAGAGAGAGAGAGAGAGAAAGAGAGAAAGAGCATGCACAAGCTGTAAGAGGCCGAGGTGAGCTTGGCCCTGGCACAGGCTCACTGTGCAGTGCTCACTTCCCAGAAGAGCAGCCAAGGGCTGTCACTCAGGCCAGCTGCGCACTTGGGTTCCCTCCAGCTCAGGGCCCAAGTCTCCCTTTGGCCTCAAGCCATGAGCCGGGGAATGGCGTGACCACGGTCTAGGAGTAGACAGCCCCTCCCTACCTGGGACGGGCTCTCTCTGGTCCGCAGGATTTAGAAGGACCGTATGCATCACCTGGTCCGGGCCTCTGGTTATGCCATCGGAGGCCTCGGGTCCAGAGACGATGCCACAGCGAGCGGTGTTGGCCCAGGACAGCACTTCCCCACTGGCGATTTAGCTGTGGCGGGTGGCCGCCAGCTTTCTGGAATGGCTTGGACTCACCCTTTCCGAGGGCGCTCAGTGCCCCACGCGGGTCCCCACCGAGGTGCCCCTTCCTTTCCGAGGGCGCTCGGTGCCCCGCACAGGTCCTCACCAAGGTGCCCCTTCCTTTCCAGACCTCACACCCACCATCCTGGACTGGTTCTCCATCCCCTACCCCAGCTACGCCATCTTTGGCTCCAAGACCATCCAGCTCACGGGCCGGTCCCTCCTGCCAGCGCTGGAGGCAGAACCCCCTTGGGCCACCGTCTTCGGCAGCCAGAGCCACCATGAGGTCACCATGTCCTACCCCATGCGCTCCGTGTACCACCAGAACTTCCGCCTCGTGCACAACCTGGGCTTTAAGATGCCCTTTCCCGTGGACCAGGACTTCTACGTCTCGCCCACCTTCCAGGACCTCCTGAACCGCACCGTAGCTGGCCAGCCCACCGGCTGGTACAAGGACCTGCGTCACTACTACTACCGGGAGCGCTGGGAGCTCTATGATGACAGCCGGGACCCCCGCGAGACCCAGAACCTAGCCGCCGACCCGCGCTTCGCCCAGGTGCTGGAGATGCTGAAGGCCCGGCTGGCCAAATGGCAGTGGGAGACTCACGACCCCTGGGTGTGCGCCCCCGACGGCGTCCTGGAGGAGAAACTCTCTCCACAGTGCCGGCCGCTGCACAACGAGCTGTGACATCCCCGGGGAGGAGCAGAGGGTCAGCACCAACAGCCCCTCCCTCCTCGCCTCCCTCTGAGGAGGCCCGGGGCGAGACCAAGTGTGTACCCCGCTCCTCCCCCTGGGGGGTGCTGCCATCATAGCAAGGGACACTTGTGTCTGAGCTGTGTCCTGGCACAGGAATTGTAGGGGGGACCCCGGGATAGGGTAGGACACCAGCCCATGTTTTCAGATGGGTTTTGGGACCTGAAGATGGATGAAGATTTGAGATCTTCATGCTGCATGGGCAGCAGGTCCAGACCACACAAGCAGGAACACAGCCCTGGTCTCCGGGGCCCTGGGGCAGCCCTGGGGCTTGCTTCCCCTGCCCCGCTCCAGGACCTGCCCCAGGAGGGAGTCTCCCTGGTTCTTGGCAGGGGCGAGTTTGGCCCGTGGTGGTCTTGTTGGGCAGAGCTTATCCTGACTGAGCTGAGGGTGTGACAGGGACCCTCCTGTGCTGGGTCACGTCTTGTGACCAGTACCTGGCCGCACACCTATCCCACGCCAGTGCTTCCGGAGGCGAAGCGCAGCCTGGAGAAACCTCTGGTGGGGAGCTCCGTCCCTTCCCTCCCCCGCGGACTTCATGCTGCTGGGTGGGGGTGGGGAGGAAGCCACGGGCCGAGCAACTGGGAAAGCTTTTTATTTTAGTAAAATATATAGAAGTTCATTTTTCTGAACTCGTTTATGAAAATAGCAACCTGGATTCTAGGACAGTGTCCTAATTCAGGGACACTTTTTCAAAAGGACATTTAGTCGACAACAGTCCCCAGAGGTGGGAGTCAAGGCAGGGAAGGGGGGTGGGGCTCGCTGAGCTGGGCCTGAGCGGCTCCCGTGCCCTGGAAGTGGGGTGAAGATGCTGGGCCCCAAGGAGGGGCTGGGATACCATGGGGTTGGGGAGGAAGTTCTGGACTCAGGAAGAATCCTACTTGCCCTGACCAGATGTGGTCCCAGGGCCAGATGTGGAGGCCACCAGGTGTGGACCTGTTACAAGGGTAAAAATCCCTCCTGGAAATAAATATTATAGGGCGGTGATTTCTTCCTCAGTCCTTGCTTCCCCAGAGAACAGTTTCAAGCAGAAAACACGGATGGGGGAATACTTGAGGTCGATTTGGAAAGCGGGGTACAGTAATAAAAGGCCACAAAGAGCCGGGCATGGTGGCACACGCTTGTAATCCCAGTACTTGGGAGGCTGAGACAGGAGGATCGCAGGTTCATGGCCAGCCTCAGCTACTTAATGAGGCCCTCCGCAACTTAGTGAGACCCTGTTTTCAAATAAAGAATAAAAAATAGGGCTGGGGGTGTAGCTCGGAGGTAGAATGCCCCTGGGTTCAATCCCCAGTACTGCAAAAAAAGAAAAGAAAAAATAGTACTCCGTGTCCCCCCCGCCCCTGAAATCGACCTTCTTTATGTGAATAAACAAAGATGCAAACTGTACACAGTGGTGCACACCTGCTTGGGAGGCTGAGACAGGAGGATTGCAGGTTCACAGCCAGCCTCAGCAGTTTAGGGAGGCTCTCCACAACTTAGTGAGATCCTGTTTCAAAATACAAAATAAAATAGGGCGGGGTGTAGCTTAGAGGTAGAACACCTCTGGGTTCCATCCTTAGCACCACAAAACAAAGATGGAGCGACAGATTTGCATTCTTTTATGTTTCTATTCCTCCCAGTGCTCCCCCACCCCCACTGCTCTGCATGGGAACCTATGATAAGGGTTTTCTCAGCCTTCAGGAGCTGAGAAAAGTCAGCCAGGGCCACCGGAGTACAGGGGCGTGCCTCTGCTCTGGGCAGCAGTGGCAGCCACCTTGGGGACACCGGGGCTACAGGCGGCCGCACTAGCGGGTTTGGAAGGTACACTTCCGCACCTTGAAATGTGAAGGGGAGGGGCAGCCCTGGTCATCAGATGAGCCACTAATCCAGTTATCCCAAGGGATCTGGGGCCCCTTGGCTCTGCAGAAATGTTCTCAGGGGAGCTGGGCGTGGTGGCACACGCTTGTAATCCCAGTACTTGGGAAGCTGAGACAGGAGGATCTGGGTTCGCAGCCAGCCTCAGCTACTTCGTGAGGCCCTCCGCAACTTAGTGAGACCCTGTTTCAAAATAAAGAATAAAAAAATAGGGCTGGGGGTGTAGCCCGGAGGTAGAATGCCCTTGGGTTCAATCCCCAGTGCTGCAAAAAAAAAAAAAATGTTCTCAGGGCCCATGCGGAGCCCCAGCAAAGGGTGCAGGTGGTTCACACAGAGGGGTGAGCCAGTGTGGGTGACCACAGTTTACGTCCCCGCATGGTGAAGATGCAAGGTTAGACCGCAGCCACAGGGAGAGAGCCAGGTGTGTGTGCCGAGCAGCCCAGCTGCACCCCAGAACCTGAGGCCAAGGGCCAGATGGCATCAATAGTCCCAGGAGGGGTGTAGTGGCATCAGCAGGGGCTCTGTTCCATCCACACCACCTTCTTCTGCTCATCTGCGATGGCCAGGCGGACACAGCTGAGCAGGACATCCGGGTCACTCCAGCTGTCCGCAGCCAGGCTGCTATACAGGCAGGGCACTTTGTCCAGGTCTCCCTCCTCCTGCCTGGCTGCCTCCAGGAGCTGCTCCTCTGAGCTGCCCAGCCGCTGAAGTCCCTTCCTGTGTGGCAGAGATGGTGGGGCCTCAGGGCAGAGCAGGGTCAGCCGGAACAGCTGCCACACCTGGCTTCCCAGTACGGAGCCCCAGCAGGAGCCCAGCTGGAGAGACAGATGACGCAGCACCTGCCCCAACACCCTGGATGCAGATGAGGTGACCCCACCCAGAGGGGACCACGTAAGGGAGCTAGGACTGGGACCCAACGTCACTTCCACTGATGGGGACAGGTGTCTAGGATATAGCCTCACTTGGCAAAGTATAAGGCCCATAGGACATCTGCTTGCCCCCAGCCATAAGGGAGTAGGACTCCCACATTTTTTGTCCTGGATGTGGATTGGACTGTACGAGCCCCAGGAAGTGTGTAGACTTGGTTGAACTAAGGCAGGGGGCAGGTTCTGACCCAGAGGAGGACCGCTGGACCTCTGTCCTGAGGTCGTGGGGAACAGCGCCGTCAGCGGCTCTGGAAGCCCCTTATCTGGCCCAGACGCACGTGCCTGGATTTGTCTGGAGCCCAGGCGCGCATCCGCACCCACTGCCTGGCCCCCGGCGTGCACCTACTTGAGTTTCTTCGCTGTCTTCTCACTGATAGAGACGTGGATGATGATGGGGTAAATGTCCATTCTGTGCAGGACACGGACACTATCCAGCCGGACGTCCAGGAGGGCGTGGGTGTTCTTTGGGGGAGAGGGAGGGAAGGTGTGAGTCAACATCACGGCCTCAGGCCTTGGAGGAAGTGAGAGAGCCCTCATATGGCAGAGGTGAACTGTGGGAAGGAGGTGGGAGGAGGGCTTGCTGCTCCACACCCGGGGCGGGGGTGGGGGGGTGCCGTGCAATTGGTTTCCCACGTGTTTCTTTTTTTGTTTTGGCGGTACTGGAGATTGAACCTCTACCATTCTACCTCTGAGCTACACCCCCAGCCCTATTTTTTATTCTTTATTTTGAAACTTAAGTTTCAGAGGCCTCGCTAAGTAGCTGAGGCTGGCCGCGAACCTGCGATCCTCCAGTCTCAGCCTCCCAAGTACTGGGATTACAAGCGTGTGCCACCACGCCCGGCTTCCCACGTGTTTGACTGTTCCCCTGGAAAATCTAGAGTTGCAAGCCTTTGGGATTGAGGTAGACTTTGCATGGAGCGCAAACTCTACAAACAGGAGAGTTCCAGCTCTGTCGCCCTCTGTGGGGCAGCTGGGGCATGGTGACACTGCTGCTCCCCACACCTTAACTAAGTAGGAAGCTTTGTAGTTCACAGGGAGCTTCTTTTTTTTCTCTTTTTTGTACTGGGGGTTGAACCCAGGGGTGCTCTACAATCCCAGCATCCTCCTTGTTTTGAAACAGTCTCACTAATTTGCTGAGGCTGGCCTCTGTTGGGGGCCACTCAATGAGGTCACCATTTCGGACTAGCTTAACCACGTACACAGTATATGCTAAGTGGAAATTGTCTGCACTTAGTCCTTGGACTGGGTGGGACTGAAAGGTGGACTTTGATGTCCTCCTATTCTCCCCCGGCCCTATTTTTATACTTTATTTTGAAATCGGGTCTCACAAAGTTGCGGAGGCCTCACTAAGTAGCCGAGGCTGGCTGCGAACCCAGACCCTCCGGTCTCCACCTCCCAAGTACTGGGATTATAAGCATGAGCCACCACGCCCGGCTTCACTCCCTAGTCCTGTTATCTTCTTCCTGTTTGCTTTGTTTGAACCTCTATATAAGAAAGGCCTTCACTACATAAGGCAGGGAGAATTTGTCATCTCTATCTCCTCACCACCCCCCAGATTATTAAATGTAATTATTCTGCAAATTATTATATCAGACTTGTCAGTATCATGTGAGAAGACTATTGATCAGGAAGCTGCCTGGTGCAGCGACCTTCCGTGGCAGGAACCACGGAATAATTTTCATGGAACTGCTTAAAGCAGCAATTATCTGTGGCGGGACTACAGAGAAAGCAGTGTCCGCCAGAGCAATCCCAATAGGTCTTGAACCTGCAATCCTCCTGTCTCAGCCTCCCAAGTACTGGGATTACTGGCATGTTCCACCACACCCAGCCAGGGAACATCTTTTCATGAACATGAGCCTTCAAATGTGGGAGTGTTGCTGGCTCCATTTTATTCATCCATTAACACATAATTTTTTTTTTTAAACTGGGGATTGAACCCAGGGGTGTTCTACCTCTGAGCTATACTGCAGTCCTTTTATTTTTATTTTTATTTTTATTTTTTATTTTTATTTTTATTTTTATTTTTTGTTTTTTTGGGTATTTTTGTGGTACCAGGGATTGAACGCAGGGGCGTTCTACCTCCGCGCTACGCCCCCGGCCCTATTTTTTATACTTTATTTTGAAACCGGGTCTCACGAAGTTGTGGAGGGCCTCACTAAGGAGAGAGAGAGAGAGAGAGAGAAAGCTGAGGCTGGCCGCGAACCCGGATCCTCCGGTCTCCGCCTCCCAAAGTACTGGGATTACAAGTGTGCGCCACCACGCCCGGCCTCCTTATTTTTATTTTTATTTTTGTGGTGCTGGAGATTGAACCCAGGGGCATTCTACCTCTGAGCTACACCCCCAGCCCTATTTTTAATTTTTTTTTGAAACAGGGTCTAAGTTGCTAAAGACCTCACTATGTTGGTGAGGCTGGCTTCAAACCTGCGATCCTCCTCTCTCAGTCTCCCAAATATTAGGATTACAGGCATGAGCCACCACACCTGGCTTATTTTTAATTTTGAAATAGGGTCTCACTAAGTTGCCGAGGTTGGTCTCAAAGCTGCGATCCTCTTCTCTCAGCCTCCCAACTACTGGGATCACAAGTGTGTGCCACTGCGCCTGGCTAACACATACTTATTAAACACCTCCTAGGTTATGGAAACTGAGGCTCAAGGAGCTAAGACTCCCCCAAGGTCATGTGGGATTCTAGGTGGTAGAAATAAGGTTTGAGCCGGGCGTGGTTGCACACGTTTGTAATCCCAGTACTTTGGGAGGCGGAGACCGGAGGATCCGGGTTTGCGGCCAGCCTCAGCTCTCTCTCTCTCTCTCTCTCTCTTACCTAGTGAGGCCCTCTGCAACTTCGTGAGACCCGGTTTCAAAATAAAGTATAAGCCGGGCGTGGTGGCGCACGCTTGTAATCCCAGTACTTTGGGAGGCGGAGACCGGAGGATCCGGGTTCGCGGCCAGCCTCAGTTCTCGCTCTCTCTCTCTCTCCTTAGTGAGGCCCTCTGCAACTTCGTGAGACCTGGTTTCAAAATAAAGCATAAAAAATAGGGCCGGGGGCATAGCGCGGAGGTAGAACGCCCCTGCGTTCAATCCCCAGTACTGCAAAAAAAAAAAAAGAATAAGGTTTGGTTTGTGTCTTTCCCACTGAGCTGGGGTTTCCAGGGCCCCAGAAATCATCCCCCAATCCTCCCCATGCCGGTGGGGGCTGCTGTCCCTGGAGGAGCTGCCACGTGCCGTTCCCTACCTTCTCCATGAGGGACTCTACGGCTTGGCGGGTCACCCAGCAGCGGCCACCAGAAGCCTCTCCCTCCTGGATGATGTCCCCTCTCTGGCTCCAGGTGTCATACTCCTCCTGGCTCAAGTACTCTGGAGGTGACATGGGATGGGGTTGTCACATACCTGCCTGCATGCGGGTCCTGAGGGACCCTGTGAATATCCCACCCCGCAGACCCCCACCAGCTCCGGGAGAAGCCCTTCCTAGGGCAGTGCTTGAGAAACCTGGCCCTGATCTTCGCATCTGGAGGAGGCTGTGTCGGACACACCCACCCTAAAGGATCTGGACCCGGCAGGTGCGCCATCGGGGTGGGGAGGTGGTGGTAGTGGGAAGCAGATGAAGGGACAGACAGGTGGGTAAGTGGACGGATGTATGTATGTATGTATGTATGTATGGATGGATGGATGGATGGAAACCCCATCTCCCACCACTTCCCCAAGCTTACATACTCAACTTCTTTTTCTTTTTTTTTTTTTTTTGGTGGTACTGGAGATGGAACCCAGGGGTGTTCAACCCCTGAGCTACACTCTCAGCCCTCTTTTATTTATTTTTTTTTGCAGTACTGGGGATTGAACCCAGGGGCATTCTACCTCCGAGCTACACCCCCAGCCCTATTTTTTATTCTTTATTTTGAAACAGGGTCTCACTAAGTTGTGGAGGGCCTCACTAAGTAGCTGAGGCTAGCTACGAACCCGGATCCTCCGGTCTCAGCCTCCCAAGTACTCAGATTACAAGCGTGTGCCACCACGCCTGGCTTCTTTATTTTATTTGTGTGTGTGTTACTGGGAATGGAACCCAGGGGCCTTCTACCTCCAGGCCACACCCCCAGACCTATTTTATTTTTTATTTGGAAACAAGGTCTCACTAAGTTACTGAGAACCTCACTAAGTTGCTGAGGTTCTCTTTGAACCTGTGATCCTCCTGTCTCAGCCTCCGAAGTACTGGGATTGCAAGCGAATGCTACCACGCCTGGCTCTATTTTATTTTTTATTTTGAAACAGGGTCTCACTAAGTTGCAGAGGGCCTAAATTGCTGAGGACCTCAATCCTCCTGTCTCAGCCTCCCAAGCACTGGGATTATAGGCCTGTGCCATCACGCCTGGCTCCACACCCAACTTCTTAAGCGTAGAAACCCCCATTGGTCCCTTAAATCTTTGTTTTTCATCCAGGGGCAGTTTTGCCGCCCAAGGGGGCATTTCAGTTGGCAGAACTGAGAGTGTCTGCTAGGACATCTATGGGAGGAGGCTAGGGGAGCTGCCAAACACCCAACAATGCTCAGGACAGCCCCCCTCAACAGAAATGACTGGCCACAGATGTCCTGGTGCTGATGTTGAGAATCCTGCTCGAAACAAACCTGGTGGAGACCCCACACTTTTGCCCTTCGTCCTGAATGGCTTCCCTTGGTTCTGGCCACCGAGGCCCCAGGTCAGAGCTGCCCCCCACCCCCGCCGGCCCCTCCTCCCTCACAGCATCCGGTCTGGGGCTGCGAGCTCCCACCCAGCTGGGGGGGGCTGTCTCCCCATTGCACTTTACTGGCACCTCCCTTGGCCCCTGGGGTCCAGTGGCCCCTAGCTGGGGCTTTCTCCCAGCCGTCTTCTATTCTGCTTTCAAGATGAGCATTTAAAGATCAAGCCCGATCATGTCTTCCCACTCTAAAAACTGCCACTGACTCTCCTTTGCACATTATATAAAAGGGCACATCCAGCCTCCCACCCTGGCCTCTCAGCGGCTAGGGTCCCCGCTTCTGGGACTGCTCTCCACCTCCTCTGCTCACCAAGTCCAGCCCGTCTGCACATCCGGGCTCCCTCGGCCCTGCACCTCCTACAGAATCCACCAGCCCCTCCCAGGGCTGCTCGCAGAGCTCATCATGCCTGAGCCTGTGCTGGTTCACGCTGCTGGCCGCCCCGGCTGTGCCCACGAGGCTGTTTCTTTCTCTCTTTTTTTTTTTTTTGCAGTATCGGGGATTGAACCCAGGGGCATTTTACCTCCAAGCTACACCCGGCCCTATTTTTTATCCTTTATTTTGAAACCAGGTCTCATGAAGTTGCGGAGGGCCTCACTAAGTAGCTGAGGCTGGCCGCGAACCTGGATCCTCCAGTCTCAGCCTCCCAAGTACTGGGATTACAAGTGTGCGCCACCATGCCCGGCTCCACGAGGCTGTTTCTAACAGAGCCAATGGACCCCTGGGGCCTCAGGGCCTCGGCATCTCCAGCTTCCCCATGGAGCCTGGCTTATGGTAGGTGCTCAGTAGAGGAATCTCATGGACCACGCTGCTTCCTTGTCTCCTCTGTGACCATCAAGAGGGTGGGAAAGGGCCCTAGACACCCAGATGTAACCCAATACCTGCCACCCAGCCTTCCAGGCTGAGCAGATAGGGCCTGCTGCCAGGGTCTCAGGTGGCAGGTGGATATGCCCTCCAGCTGTGCTACCCTATACACTGCTTGCCAACAGTGGCTGCACGGGGTGGGAAAATGCCTCCCACTCATGCCCACCTAGAACCTCAGAATGGGACCTTACTTGGGAATAGGCTCTCACAGAAGACGGGATAAGGTCATACTGGATTAGGAGGGACCCTAAATGCAAGGACCAGTGTCCTTACCTAGAAGGCCATGTGGAGACATGGAAGGACATGTGGACTCACAGAAAGAAAAGGCCCGCCGATGCGCAAGGCTGAGACGGGAACCAGGCAGCCACAGGTCAAGGAATGCCAAGGAGCCCAGAGGGCAAGGAGCCCGGAGGCAGCAGGGATCAGCCCCTGGAGCCCAGAGGGCCCGGCTGTCAGACAGCTGCCTCCAGAGCTGCGAGATGGTTCCTGCTGTTGCACGCCCCCTCCCCAGCTTGTGGTCACTGTTACGGCAGCGCTGGTACCTCCCCCCTTGCCCGCCAGCCTTGCTGGCCACCCGACAGGTGGGAGCGTACCTGCGGGGCACGTCTTAAACCCTTGGAGGAGGCACAGCTTTTTGCTCAGGATCTTCCCAACCACCCTGGGCACCAGGAGCACGGGCCGGGCCCGGGTGGGCCTGTGGGGGTGCACCAGGCTGTAGGGTGCCAGGGTGAAGCAGCTCTCCGCCCAGAAGCACACGCTGCAGCAGTCTGTGGAGGAGAGGGGTGGTGAGCCCGGGGCAGCCGCCATGCATCCCTCTAGCCTCCAGGAAGGACCAGGGTCAGCTTCCTGACTGCTCCAGCCCGGCACTAGAACACTAAGACGCGCTCAGCTCCAACACGACTAATTATGAGCTCGATGCTCTCCAGGCTCAGCCTCGCGGGCTGCAATTTACTCCTGCCTTCCTTGTGTGGCCCTCAAGGAGGACAGAAGCAGCTGGGTTTTCTCCCTCCAGAATATCTGTGAGAGGCCCCGCCCTCAGCCCTGCCCCCATAAGCCCCGCCCCCAGGGGTTGAGGTCCCCAGAGGCCCTCTTTTCAGGGGGTTTCACTTCTCCCCACAGTTATGTTTCTCTCTTCCTTCCTTCCTTCCTTCCTTCCTTCCTTCCTTCCCTCCCTCCCTCCCTCCCTCCCTTTTTTTTGGTACTAGGGATTGAACTCAGGGGCATTCTACCTCTGAGTCACACCCCCAGCCCCTTTTATTTTTTATTTATTTTTGAGGTACCAGGGATTGAACGCAGGGGTGTTCTACCTCCACGCTACGCCCCCGGCCCTATTTTTTATACTTTATTTTGAAACCGGGTCTCATGAAGTTGCGGAGGGCCTCACTAAGGAGAGAGAGAGAGACAGGGAGAGAGAGCGAGAGAGCTGAGGCTGGCCGCGAACTCGGATCCTCTGGTCTCTGCAAAGTACTGGGATTACAAGCGTGTGCCACCACGCCCGGCTTTATTTTTTATTTTGAGACAGGGTCTCACTAAGTTGTTGAGGCTGACCTGGAATCTGTGATCCTCCTGTCTCAGCCTCCCGAGTACTGGGATGACAGGTGTGAGCCACCATGCCTGGCTGCTTTTGTTTTCAACCACCATCTTATATAATGTACCAAAACAATAAGCTTTTCAGGAAGAAAATAAACTCAGAATGACTGACCTTGCTCTAAATTCCCTTCTGATGGTCTTCACTGTGCGGTTTTACCTGCTTGGAGGTCCGTGCTAGTCTGACCTCTATCACAACCTCCGGAACACACGGATCACTCCGTGACCCTTCCAGGGGTCCATTCATTTGTATAGTGTTGGGCGTTTGATAGTTTTTACCCCCGCTTTTTTTTTTTTGGTACTGGGGATTGAATTGGGGGGGACATTCTACCTCTGATACCTATTTTAATTTTTATTTGAAACAGGGTCTTGCTAAGTTGCTGAGAGTCTTGCTAAATTACTGAAACTGGACTCAAACATGCAATCCTCCTGTCTCAGCCTCCCAAGTGCTGGGATTACAGGCATGCACCCCCACACCTGGTTAAGGTTTTACTCTTCCAGAAAGATAGCTGTCGATGTAATTGTACCAGTGGCTCTGGACTACTTCCTGGGGCAGGTTACAGAGTGGGAATGTTGGTTTGAAGGACATTAAAGATGTGTAGCTCAGTTGCTCTCCAGAAAGGCACATAGACAGTAATTATGATTGAAAAAACAAAACCAGACGTGGTCTGAATGACAGGCCTCACCCTGACCCAGCGATGGCTCCCGAAGCCCCTCTGATGGCCCCGGCACCAGCACACCAGGCCTCACCTTCCGCCCTGCTGGGGTCCAGCTGGCCCTCATCCCAGGATGGACACAGAGGACTGGCCTTAGCTTTGTCCATACTGACGATACGCACCAACTTCTGCAGACCTCCAGACGACTGCCATAGGAGGGGCAGGGAAGGAAGAAGGGAGAGGAGGAGTGGTTGAAGCCACGGGCACAGGCTCAGGGGGCCCTACCCTGTAAGCAAATCCAGTATGGCCTCTGGACCACCAGGCTGTGCCCACTGAGCAGCCAGGATGCCCAGGCCCTGTGTCAGGGGTGGAAGGCTGGACAGGGTCCTCAGGCCGACAGCCTCAAGCAGGGCTCTGCAGGAAGGGCCGGCCGCAATAGGCCAAGGGAGGAGCCCTGCAGCCTAGCACTGCCAGGGCAGGGGAGGACTGTCCTCACACACTGCTCAGGGACAGACGGGTGCTCAGCAACCTTCACAGTGCTCTGTGTCCAGAGAGCACGGATGCCCAGCCTCAGAGGAAATGACAACCAGGGAAATGAGCAGGCAAATAGGGGGACTGGGAGGGCGAGGCAGAGAAGCGCTGCTTTGAGAGCAGGACCCGACGTGCTTGCACATCAAGCTTCCAGAGTCTGCAGGCTGGGTGAGGGTGCAGATTCCTGAGAAAGATTGGAGGGGCCACAGGGGACGGACGTTCCCTGCTCAGATCAATGGCCCACAAATGCCACACAGGACCTCTGGCCAGCATCCCATCCCTTCCAGCCCACCGAGGGGGCCCAGCCGCTCCCGCAGAGCCTCACTTTGCGGGCGATCGTGCGCTGTTGAGTCACATCCTGGATGAGAGCGATGAGCTGCTGCTGAGCCCTGCAGGACATGCAGAGGCGCTGACCCAGCTGCCGGACAGGAGCAGCGGCCTCCCCACCGGGCCCCAGGCAGGGTGCTCTACCCTGGCGGCCCTCACAATCTATAGGCCTTGAAAAGGCTTCCGAAGCCTCAGTCACCCCTGGAGATGCTAATTTAAGTGTTCTGAGGTGGATCGGGGGCTCTGGTGAGTAACCCGTGCCGAGCACCTGTTCAGGAGCCTGGCCATGTGCGGCACAGGCCTGGCCTCCAGCTGCTGTTACAGAGAGGCTGCAAAAGAAACGCAGACTGGCGGCCTCCCCTGGACCTGCTGAGTCTGCTCCGCAGGCGTGCTCGAGAGGTGCTGGGCTGGAGCACGCATGGTTCTGTGTGTGAACCTTCAAGGTGCCCACAGGTTGCTCTGGGACAATGCTGCTCGACCAGGGAGGCACTTTCAGCCCTGGAAAACCAGGACAATGGGTCACCCTGCCCCAGGGGACACTTGGCAATATGCGGAGACACTTCTGGCTGTCACACTAGGGGTGGGTGGTGTGCTCCTGGCATCTAGTGGCTGTGTACCATCCTACAGTGCCTGTGATGGCCCCACAACAGAGTGACCCAGCCCCAAAAGTCATAGCACCAGGGGTGGGACACCTCGATCTAGAATGTTCTAGAATGATGTGAGGTCCATCCTTGTCCTAGTGATAGAGCATTTATCACATGGAGACTTTGTCCTCAGCAGTGATCTTGGCAGGAGCTCCCTGCTGTGGGGCCTCTATCCCTCCCACCTTCTTCTATTCCTGGCCAGGGGACTCTGCCATAGTGGGGGAACCCTCCGGAAGGGCCCGGCTTCCTCCTGGGCAGGAGGGGGCCCTCCAGAGCCTGGCCTCTCTGGGGACGAGGGAGCTTGCTGCAGCTGCTCACCGTGGGTAGTTGGGGACGGTGCCCTGGTCCATGTCCTTCATGGTGTAGGGGTTCACGCGGTGGGCGCGCCAGCAGCCGTGGCCCTGGAACATGGTGTCGGTGATGTGCAGGACCTCGTTGCAATGCACTTGCAGCTCCCCCTCCGCTCTGCTCGGCATGGCCAGGTTGACCCGGATGTAGAACGAGTCCCCTGAGGTCACCACTTTGGCCTCCAGGTCCTGGACCAGCTTTTTATAAACTGGTAAAAGAGGACACGAGGGACAGATGAGCCCCCGGGTTCCACGCGAGGAAGGTTCCAGCATGTGGAAGTAGGAGAGAAAGAAGGGCCCTCCCTCCAAGTCTGGGGAGCCATCTGGTGCTGGAGTCCATGGGCGGGGGCTTCCGGCTGCCTGGAGGAGCCGTCCCTGGCTCTGGGTGGGTCGCAGGAGGGGCTGGGTGGCTGAGCGCCACGTGAGGGGCGCCTACCCTCGGTGTTGACCTTCACAGACAGGCAGCAGAAGCCGCTCACCCTCCGGAGGAGCCCCACGGCCTGCTCCAGGGTCGTGTTCTCCAGGCTGGCCTTGAACGAGGGCTCCATGGCCTCCTGATCAACCTGAGGACAGAGTGCCAGGGTCAGCTCCGCGGCCCAGGACCCTGCGGCCCGATGTGGGTCGGGAATGCTGGGGAGGGGGCTGGGGCACAGTGCAACCCTATGGTACGACCCCCTGGCCTTCCCCAGCAGCCCACGCCTTGGCTGGCATGGCCCCAGCCTCAGGGCATTGTCACAGGCTGTGTCTCAGGACAGGGACGCGGCGTCTCAAAACTGTGTGGATGCATGCCACATATCCCTGGCCCTGAGGGTCATCCGCCAACCCATCCCCTCTACCCCACTGCTGCGAACAGTTTCTTGTGATAGGTACTTTCCTCTCTTGGGGAAAAAAAAAAGTGGATCTCAGTTCTAGAAGGTTCTGGAGCATTCCAGATCAGGGTTCTTCAGCCTTGGGACTGTTCACATCTGGGGCCCAACCATTCTGTGTCTTTGGGGCTGTCCTGAGCACTGTGTTTTTTTTTTTTTTGCAGTACTAGGGATTGAACCCAGGGGCATTTTATCTCTGAGCTACACCCCCAGTCCTATTTTTATTCTTTATTTTGAAACACGGTCTCACTAAGTTGCGGAGGGCCTCACTAAGTAGCTGAGGCTGGCCGCGAACCCGGATCCTCCTGTCTCAGCCTCCCAAGTACTGGGATTACAAGTGTGCGCCACCACGCCCGACCTGAGCACTGTGAATGTGGATGTTGAGGGGCACCCTGGGCCTCATCCCTCAGTGACGGCCCAGCCCCAGGCCTCCACTGCCCCCTTCACTCCTTCCTGGTGCTGTGTTAAGTTTAGGAGAATATGCATTTTTATATGAGATAAAAATTAAGTAGTGCTTTAGGACCATTTGGACTAGGCAGGTCAGTTAGGACATCAGGACTGTCTTTCGAACCCCATAGAGGGTCTCTGTTGCTTTAACCACACCTCAGCTGATGGCTGCGACTCTTAGGATTTTAGAAATGTCATGGGGGAAGCCGGGCATGGTGGCACATGCTTGTAATCCCAGTACTTGGGAGGCTGAGACCGGAGGATCGCAGGTTCGCGGTCAGCCTCAGCTACTTAGTGAGGCCCTCTGCAACTTAGTGAGACCCCGTTTCAAAATAAAGAATAAAAAATAGGGCTGGGGGTATAGCTCGGAGGTAGAATGCCCCTGGGTTCTATCCCCAGTACCGCAAAAAAAAAAAAAAATAAATAAAAGAAATGTCATGGGGGCTTCACCTATAATCCCAGCACTTGGGAGGCTGAGAGGAAGATCACAGGTTCGAGACCAGCCTCAGCAATTTAGTGAGACTCTCAGCATCTTATGGAGACTCCATTTCAAAACAGAAAATAAAAAGGGCTGGGGGTGTAGCTCAAAGGTAGAATGCCCCCTGGGTTCAATCCCCAGTACCAAAAAAAAAAAAAAAAAAAAAGAGAAAATGAAATGCCACAGAAGGCTTTCTGTGTCGTATGGAGTGAGGGACGCACGATGACATTGTACTAGGAGCTGGACACAGGGATCACTCAAGACCGACAAGGACTGGGCTTCACTGTGGCAGCTGTTGGGAGAGGGGCTGGTGGGCTCACAGGACACTCCTGCCCAGGGTGCCGGCCCTCACCCTTCTCTGTACCCTGCAACCTGGCCCCGGCCTCCTCCTGGGGCCAGTGGGGAGCCTCAGGGATGGGGTGAAGCCTGTTTTGTACATTTCTTGGTATTTTTAAAAAGCTTGGCCAGGTGTAGTGGTGCACACCTGTAATCCCAGTACTTGGGAGGCTGAAACAGGAGGATTGCAGGTTCAGGCCCAGCCTCAGTAAGTAGTGAGACTCTCAAAAACCTATCAAGACCCTGTTTCAAAATAAAAATAAAAGCCAGGTGTGGTGGCGCACGCTTGTAATCCCAGTATTTGAGAGGCTGAAACAGGAGAATCACAGGTTCACGGCCAGACTCAGCAACTTAAGCCCTCTGCAACTTAGTAAGACCTTGTTTCAAAATAAAATAGGGCTGGGGGTGTAGCTTGGAGGTAGAATGCCCCTGGGTTCAATCCCCAGGATCACAAAAATAAATAAATAAATGAATAAATAAATAGGACTGAGGGTATAGCTTGGAGGTAGAATGCCCCAGGTTCACTCCCCAGTACAACAAAATAAATAAATGAATGAATAAAAAAAAAAGCTTGAAGTTTATTAATTTTGCTTTTAGGCCACAAAGTCACCCTCCCTGTCCACATACTCATTTATTCAGTTAGGTTGCACATTTATGTTCTTTCCAGATTTGTGCATTTTACAATTTAAAAAAAAGTTTTGTTTATGTATTTGTTTCTGGGGATTGACCCTAGGCACATTCTACTGCCAAGATACACTCCAAACTTTTATTTTGAAACAGGGTCTTACTAAGTTGCTGAGGCTGGCTGCAAATCTGTGATCCTCCTGCCTCAGCCTCCTGAGTACTGGGATTACAGGCGTGTGCCACCACGCCTGGCTAAAAACATTTTAGAAAAGTGCACACAATGGTTAAAGTGGTAAATTTAATGTCATGTGCATTTTACTGCACATACACACACACACACACACACACACTCACAAATACACTGACAATAAGATCATCCCAGTAAAAAAAGAGAAGTCTAGAGCCAGGTATGGTGGCGCACGCTTGTAATCCCAGTACTTGGGAGGCAGAGACAGGAGGATCCGGAGGTAGAATGCCCCTGGGTTCAATCCCTGGTACCACAAAAAAAAAAAAAGAAGTCTCCCCCTGTCAGCTCAGCCCTGTCAAGAGGCCTTATCAAAAGACCCCTGGTCAGGCTGGGTGCCATGGTGCACACCTGTAATCTCAGCACTTGGGAGGTTGAGGTAGGAGGATCACAGGTTTGAGGCCAGCCTCAGCGATTTAGCCAGGCCCTCAGCAACAAAGCAAGACTCTGTTCCAAAATAAAAAATAAGCCAGGCATGGTGGCATATGCCTGTAATCCTAGTACTTGAGAGGCTGAGACAGGAGGATCTGATTTGCAGCCAGCCTCAGGAACTTAGCGAGGCCCTCTGCAACTTACTGAGACCCTATTTCAAAATACAAAATAAAAAGAGCTGGGGATGTAGCTCAGGGGTAGAATGCCTGGGTTCCATTCCCAGTACCCCCCCAAAAAAAAAGAACCTTGGTCAGGGCAGGGGTGCAGCTCAGTGGCGGAGCACTGGCCTAGCATCTAGCATGCACAAGGCCCTGGGCTCCATCCAGCACTGAAACAAAACAAAACAAAACACTCAGGTCAGAAGTGCCACCTTACAGCAGCCTTCCCAAATGGTGTGTCACCTATTTTGGCAAAATGCCAGTTTCCAGCCCTGGAGGAGGTGGCTGGGTTTCCCTCCACAGGATAAGTGAGTAGTGCTTTACGTGGGCCCAGGATGGAGCCGAGCCTCTACTGGCGTCCATACGCTGCGCCGGCCCCGCTACAGCGGACCGGTGAGGAGGCGCCGGACTCCTTTGCTCACCATCACGATCTGGGTGCCGGGGCGCAGGGCCATCTCGTCCACCGCCGAGCCTGGGGTGACCCGGTGAATGAAGATGCCCGTGAGGTTCCCGCCGATGACGCTCATCTGCTCCAGCAACGCGTCCCCCTGGAACGCCACCACCGTCACCTGGCTCTGGATCTTGCGGGCTGGCCTCCGCCGCACGGGGACACTGCTGCAGGCGGGCAGGTGAGGGGCTCGGGCACTGCCCGGGGTAGGGGTCAGGCACGCTGCTTCCCCGTCACCCCCTCTGGCCCCAGCATCTGGAATCCCCCCCCTCACACACCACCCTGCCACAACCCTATGTTCTTGGAAAGGGTGTCACCTCCCTGTGCTGAGAGGACAGTCACTCCATGATGCTCTCACCTTTCAGAGACATCGAGGCTTCTAGACTGCTGCAGGCTGCCCTCGAGCAGGGGGACATCTGGGAGGAAGTGGGGAGCTTAGCCGTGCCTGGAGGTCACCCCACTGCTGACCCCGCTAACCCCTAACCCAACGAAGCCCAGCTCTCCTCTGGGGCCTGTCCCCTTCCCTGAGACTGAAGGTTGTCTTCCTCCTCCCCTTCCTCCCCTTCCTCCTCCCCTCCTCCTCTTCTCCCCTTCCTCCTCCCCTTCCACCTCCCCTCCTCCCCTTCCTCTGTGCTTAGCACCTCCACTTCCTCTTTCCTAAAACCTGTCTCCTGTGGTATGTGAATGAGTTGCCCACATCTTAAAAGATAAGGAGATTTCACCTAGAATCTGGATTTCTTTCTTTTTTTTTTTTGCGGTACTGGGGATTGAACCCTGGGGGCATTCTACCTCCAAGCTCCACCCCCAGCCCTATTTTTTATTCTTTATTTTGCAAAAGGGTCTCACTAAGTTGCAGAGGCCTCACTAAGTAGCTGAGGCTGGCCGTGAACCTGCAATCCTCAGGTCCCAGCCTCCCAAGTACTGGGATTACAAGCGTGCGCCACCACACCCGGCTAGGATTTCTGATTTTGCTTAAAAATCAAACCTGGCATGACACTGGGCCTGCATTTCTGCATAGGCCCCTGCTGTGCTGATCTGCATTTCTGCATGGTAGCAATCACTGGTGTTTACCAGCAGTCAGTTGGCCATGGCAGGCCTCCAAATTAGCAGACCTGGGGCTAGATGCCTCCTACCCAGGGGCTCCCAAGATCTAGCATGTGTGTGTGTGTGTGTGTGTGTGTGTGTGTGTGTGTGTGTGTATGTGGTACTGGGGGTGGAACCCAGGGGCCTTCTACCTCTGGACTACACTCCCAGCCCTATTTTATTTTTTATTTGGAAACAGGATCTTGCTAAGTTGCTGAGAGCTTCACGAAGTTGCTGAGGCTGACTTTGAACCTGCGATCTTCCCGTTTCAGCCTCCCAAGTACTGGGATTACAGGTGTGTGCCACCATGCCTGATTTAGATCTAGCATTTTAATTTGCAGCCTGTGCCCAGGAGCCAGGGAGCAGTACCCGGAGGTCCAGGCCAGTACTTCTCATGCTGCGAACTGCTGGTGAGAGCCAGTGGAGTCCTAACGGTGGCCTGTGTCCACTCACAGGCAAAAATCCGCTTGTGATTATATAAAGAGCCAAATTGAGTTAATTATAGCCGGACATGGTGGTGCACGCTTGCAATCCCAGTTCTTGGGAGGCTGAGACAAGAGGATCGCAGGTTCAAAGCCAGTCTCTGCTACTTAGTGAGGCCCTCCGCAACTTAGTGAGACCCTGTTTCAAAATAAAGAATAAAAAATAGGGCTGAGGGTGTAGCTCGGAGGTAGAATGAACCTGGGTTCAATCCCCAGTACCACCAAAAAAACTAATTATATATACTCTGGATGTATCTAGGGTGTATGAACCCTAGGCCTTATGTAGAATCCTAACAGAAGAAAAGGAAAGAGGAATGAGCCCTCCCTATTCCTGATCTAACCTCCAGGTTAAATTTGGGTGGGTCACATGACCCAGGGACACACTGGCCACACTGCAAAACAACCTGGGGTACTCACGCCCCCTGGCGGCCATGGGGTGATTTCCTGATGGCAGCCACGTACTTACTGTGTGGGACCAGGTAAGCAAAGATGGAAGAGGTCAGTAGGCTAGGTGTGAGGGGCCCGTGGACTTGAGAAGAAGGGACCAGCTCAGTCACAAAGATGAGGAAATTGGCCCCAGGAAGATCGTGAGCCTCGGGGCCCTCCGCCCCAGAGGAGGGGGCTCCTAGCAGGTGGATGTCAGTCTATGTGTGCCATGCGCCTGCCAGGAGCAACTCAGTTCACAGGGTGGGGACAGGTGTGCCTGTGGCTCTCTGAACACAGATTTTGAGCTGGATGTGGCTATGAATACAACTCTCTTGGCCTCTAGGCAAAAAACAAAAGTGGTGGTGCATACCTGTAATCCCAGTACTTGGGAGGCTGAGACAAGAGGATCTGAGGTTTGAGGCCAGCCTCAACAACTTAGCGAGGCCCTGTTTCAAAATAAAAAATAAAAAGCCGGGCATAGTGGCACACGCTTGTAATCCCAGTACTTGGGAGGCGGAGACCAGAGGATCCGGGTTCGCAGCCAGCCTCAGCTACTTAGTGAGGGCCTCTGCAACTTAGTGAGACCTGGTTTCAAAATAAAGGATAAAAAATAGAGCCAGGGGTGTAGCTCGGAGGTAGAACGCCCCTGGGTTCAATCCCAGGTACCGGAAAAAAAATAAAATAAAAAATAGGGCTGGGGTGTAGTTCAGAGGTAAAATACACCGAGTTCAATCCTCAGTCACACACACACACACACACACACACCACACGGACCCCAGTAAACAGAGTGCACCTGACCTTCCACTTGAGCCACTGGGCAGTCCGGGTTTTCCCAGAGGCTGAGGACAAGGCCCAGGCCAAGGGTCAAGTTCACATCTATCTGCTGGTCCCAGGCTGTCTCACCTGCATCTCTGCAGCCCCCAGCCCTCCCCTCTGCCACAGAAGTTTGCACGGGACGGTTGTGCTCACCTGCCCTGTCCAGGATCTCGTAGTCCAGGTCTGTATCGTCCTCCTTCACCCCTGCAGGGGCTCCCCGGTCCCCCTCCAGGACTTCTGGGAAGATGCTAAGGCACAGGAAAGCAGTCAGGCTACTCCGCCCTCTCCTGCATCCAAAGCCCCGATGGCCGGAGGTCTAGCGCAATGCCCGCCGTGAGCTGGACCCCGAAGCTGCACCCCGTCCTACCTGAAAGACTCGGCGTCTTCCTGGAAGTCCTCTGCCACCCGCTTGTACAGGGACTGCTGGCTGGGAGGCATGGGGCTGCTGGAGCGGAAGCTGTCCAGGTCCCAGAGCTGGGACTGGAGGAGGGCGGGCGGAGAGGAGCGAGGGGGAGGGGGGAGAGCAGACACTGAGGCCACAATCATTAAGCACCTACTGTATGCCAGGAACTCCTGGCTGCTTCCCGTGTTTCTTATCGCTGGGCTCTGACAATGCCTCTATAAGGTGGCCGTTGCTGCCCCATTCTTGTTTAGAGCAACTGAGGCCCAGCGAGGCAGAGTTACTGGCTAGGGAGGGAGCAGCTGGGCCTCCAGGAGGGAGGCTGCTTTCAGAGCAGGCCCTCGGGTGTAAAGTGGATCTGAATTCACTTGCTGAGAACTCCTCGGGCACCTACTACATGCCAGGCCCTTTGCCAGTGTTGACACACCTCTGAGGACAGGTGCTGTCCCTGGGGGAAGGGACCAACTGGCAAACACAGCCCAGAGAGTGGAGTGAGTCACACCAGGGTTGTGGTGACATGGGAAGGGAGGCCCCAGGAAGACTTCCTGAGGGAGGTGACACAAAGGGGCCAGGTGGAGGTGGGCATGGGGGATGCAGCAGATTCCAGAGTGACAGAGAGAGCTGCTACACTGCAGAGACCAAAGGACAGGAGAGCAGGGTGGTCCCCGCCAGGGCCAGAAGTTATGCCCGGCGGGGAGGGGGCAGAGGGAGGATGGGGAGGGGCCACAAGGTGAGTTCAGAGGGAAACAGAGTGAGTCGGGTGCCAGTTCTGAGCCCCCGTCCCTTCCCTTCCCACCCGCACCATGGCCACCAGGAGGAAACACGCTGCTCCTTGTCACGGGGCACTGAGAGACGGGAGGGATGCAGAGAGGGGAGACGTGTGGCTGGGTTCAGCTGAGGGCTGGGAAGGTGAGACCTGCCCTGCTTTGTGTGTCTGGGGTTCTGGGGGAAGACACCCGGCTTCCCACAACCCTCCCGGAGCCCAGCAAGCAGCTGAGTCTGGGCAGGCTGCTCTGCGGGATGCGGGGACAGTGCAGGGACGCTTGCCACTGGGATCATAAGGAAGGAGACTGTTCTGGACAGTGACACAGGGACTCTGCACTTACAGCCTCTTGCCCTCGGTCCAGCTCGGGGCAGCGCACAGCAGTGGGCTCTGCCCCCCAAGCATCCTGAGCCGCACGCCCGTTATAACAAGCCTTCCTCTACTGACCGAAGGACAAGGGCATACCCTGGGGACCTGAAGCTCCAGAAACTGCAGCGGGTAGGGGCACCCCAGGGACCATCTGTACTGGGGGGGACAGCACCCCCTGATTCACACCCACCACAGCCTGTGAGGGGCTCATACTGGGGACTGGGGTCTTCACAGATGAAATGGAGCCAAGACAGAGTCAGACTGGGCTGGAGTGGGCCCTGAATCCCAAGGACTGGGCTATCTCTGCTGAAGTTTGTATCTTAAATGTCCCCCAAAGGCCGTGTGCTGAAGGCTTGGTCACCAGCCTGTGGCTCTATCAGGAGCTGGTGGGACCTTTAGTGGGTGGGGCCCAGAGGGAGGATATCAGGTCACTGGGAATGTGACCTTGAGGGGGATATTGAGACCCCAGCCCCTCATCTCTCTCTCTCTGCTTCCTGGCCACCAGGAGCTGAGCAATTTTGCTCCACCACACGCTTCCGCCATGACATTCTGCCTCGCCATAGGCCCCAAGAGACCATGGACAGAAACCTTTGAAATCATCTGCCCAAATAAACCTTTCCTCCTCCTTTTTTTTTTTTTTTTGCGGTCCTGGGGATTGAACCCAGGGACATTCTACCTCCAAGCTACACCCCCATACCTATTTTTTTTTCTTTTTGCGGTACCAGGGATTGAACCCAGGGGCATTCTACCTCCGAGCTACACCCCCAGCCCTATTTTTTATCCTTTATTTCGAAACCGGGTCTCACTGAGTTGCGGAGGGCCTAAGTAGCTGAGGCTGGCCGCGAACCCGGATCCTCCTGTCTCAGCCTCCCAAGTACTGGGATTACAAGCATGCGCCAACACGCCCGGCTAAACCTTTCCTCCTTTAAGTTGACTATCTCAGGCACTTTGTCACAGCTGCAGAAAGCTGCCTGACACGCTTTCTAAGAGGAGAGAAACCTGGACTGAGACGCATGTGAAGAGGGAGGCAGAGACTGGAGCAATGTGGCCACAAGCCAAGGATTGCCAGGTGCCATCAGAAGCTGGGGGAGGCAGGAGAACCCCCCAGCCACCAGGAGTGTGGCCCTGCCGACACCCTCGTTTTGAATTCCCAGCCTCCAGAGCTGGGGGGGAATCTATTCCTGCTGTTTGGCACTCTCCCCTGTCTTCAGCCTCTTCCCCACAGGAATGAGGTGGAGGGAGAGGCCCCGAGTCCTGAGAGAGGAGGTGCAGGGGGAGAGTGGGGAGCAGCAGGAGGAGAGCCGCGTACCTCGGTGGAGCTGAGGAGGCTGCTGTCGCCGTCGTCCCGTGGGCACAGTGCATGCATGCGGATCAGCCGCTGCTTCCCCCGCGGACAGGGCTCCCTGGCTTCCGCTTCTTGCTGGGGCCAGACAGGCTCATTAATTCAGGAAAGGTTGCCCTGGGATGCCCTCGGCCTCTCTGACAGCTCTCACCACCCATCTTGCCTCCCTGTAGTTTCCTCTCAACAGCTTCCAGGTAAAACCAAGAAGTCCCTGTGCTCCGGGCAGGGGACTCCAGCCCAGCCATCAAGGAGACCGAAGCAATCAGCTGGAGATTCTTTTACAGAACGTACATTGTTAATTGCTATTTATAAAAATAATACACACACACACACACACACACATGATGGATAGATGATAGATTTTTTTTTTACAGTACTGGGGATTGAACCCAGGAGCATTCTACCTCCGAGCTACACCCCCAGCCCTATTTTTTATTCTTTATTTTGAAACAGGGTCTCACTAAGTTGCGGAGGGCCTCACTAAGTAGCTGAGGCTGGCCGCGAACCTGCAATCCTCCTGTCTCAGCCTCCCAAGTCCTGGGATTATAAGCATGTGCCACCACACTCGGTTTCACACACTATATATTTTATGGATATTCATACTCTACATAGAAAATGGGGGGGGTGACTGAGGGTGTGGTTCAGTGTTAGAGCGCTTGCCTGACATGCTCAAAGCCCTGGATTCCATCCCCAACACTGCGAAAATCAAAAACAAAGACAAAAAAGAAAGCTGAGTAAGGTGGTGCACGCCTGTAATCCCAGAACTAGGGAGGCTGAGACAGGAGGATTGTAGGTTTGAGGCCAGCCTCAGCAACGTAGCAAGACCCTCAGCAACTTAGCAAGACACTATTTCAAAATAAAAAATAAAAATGGGGTAGGGGTGTAGCTCAGAGGTAGAATGTCCCTGGGTTTAATCCCCATTATCCAAAACAAACCAAAATAAACAAACAAACAAAAAAAAAGGAATAAAGGAAGAAAAAAATTGAGGGGAAACAGAACCAATTAGAGAAGAAAATAAAATCCTTCCATCATCCCACACTCAAAAGAATTAGCACAGTTTGAGCCAGGTGTGGTGGTGCACGCCTGTAACCCTAGTACTTGGGAGGCTGAGACAGGAGGATTGCAGGTTCGAGGACAGCCTCAGCAAGTAGTGAGACTCTTATCACCTAGCGAGACCCTGTTTCAAAAAATAAAAATAAAAAATAGGGCTGGGGGTGTAGCTTGGAGGTAGAATGCCCCTGGGCTCAACCCCCAGTACCACACAAAAAAATAAGTAAATTAAAAAAAAAGAATTAGCACAGTTTGCCTTTTGGTGTCTGTCCTATTATCTATCTGTGTATTTAACACAGTTCGGGTGAGGAGGAAGGAAGGGTCCCACCATGGCCATCCAGGCCCATGGATGCCTCTGATGAGCCTCCCCGCCCCCAGGGTGCCTGGGCCCACCACCAGAATGTTCCAGATGTTTCTAGATCTCTGGGAACAGAACTCCCTCTGTTATAGGCATGTCTGTCAGTCAGCTCTTGAACCTGTGACGCCAACATTTTGGAAAGCATCATCTACAGGGTGAATGGCTCCCCATGACAGTTTCAGAACCACTTTGTCACTCTATGCCCTACTTCACAGGTTCCAGAACCTTCCCTAAGCTTCCCCTGCTACAACCTGGTGCTATTGTCATACAAGGAGATGCAGAAGCAGGCTCAGTGCGCCCAGGGTCCCATGTGGCCCAACCTGGGCTCCATCTCTTCATCCCCAGCTCTCCTCCTGCCACCCCCAAGCGCACCATTGCTGCCCGCCCCGGGCGGAACACTCACCCCTCCTGGGGGCTCTGCCTGCAGCTTGCGTAGCTCAGTGCGCAGCTCGCACACCTGCTCCGTCAGCTCGAACACTCTTCTGCGGAGGGAGTCCTTCTCCGTCAGGCTCTGAGAGATCGCCATCTGGGCTCCGTCCCTTGCGGAGTACGCCTGCGGGCCAAAGCAGGACAGACAGACAAGAGAGACAGGCATAGACAGTCAGGAGGCAGTGCCAAGAGCTGAGCCGAGGGCATCTCAGCTAGAGAAAGCGCCCATGCTGTGGGCATTTGCTGTGAACTCCTCCAGCGCGGGCTCACAGGGCGCACCGAGAGGCACAAACGTAGTCTCTTTTAATTCACGGACACCTATGCTGTCTTAATAAAGCCCGCTATCTGGGATGGACTTGCTCAATGTCTTCTGTCAGGAATGGAGGCGGGGAGCATGTCTGTAGACAGCAGAGGTGGAGGAGTAGAGAAAACTCTTTTGTGGGCCAAGGAAAGAGACCCTGAAATCTATAGCCATCTACCATCCAGGACAGGAGGAGCTCCGAGACTGTCCCCTGAACCGGCAGCCCTCAGCCTTGGCCAGACACAAGCACAGAGGTGCCAGGGGGCTTCCTGAGCTGAGACCGCGTGAGGGCGGGCACCGCATGTCCTCCGGGGCCCTGGTTCGGCTCCCGGGGTGTACCTGGTCGCGTTCCTTCTGCAGCTCTTCCACCTGGCCCTGCAGCATGCTCATCTTCTCTCGGTACAGCTCACAGTCCATCTGCATCTTCCGGAACTGGAGCAGGGTCTGCTCTTTCTCCTCCCAGTACTGGACAGAGGGGACAGGCCAGTGGAGGTCAGTGGCTCTGAGGGCGTGGGTGGGGGAGGGGATGGCAAAGAGGGTGGGGGAGGCAGGTGGTTCCAGAGGTGAAGCAGGTGAACTCAGACTCCTTTCTGCAGGGCTAGGGTTAGAGGTGCATCTTCAGAGCCCCTATCCTGATTATATATATCGGTACTGAGGATTGAACCCAGGGGTGTTCTACCTCCAAACTATACCCCCAGCCCTTTAATTTTTATTTTGAAAAGGGATCTCATAGCCAGGCGTGGTGGCGCACGCTTGTAATCCTAGTACTTGGGAGGCTGAGACCGGAGGATCAGGGTTCGCGGCCAGCCTCAGCTACTTAGTGAGGCCCTCCGCAACTTAGTGAGACCCTGTTTCAAAATAAAGAATAAAAAATAGCCGGGCGTGGTGGCGCACGCTCGTAATCCCAGTACTTTGGGAGGCGGAGACCGGAGGATCCGGGTTCGCGGCCAGCCTCAGCTCTCTCACTCTCTCTCCCTCTCTCTCTTTCTCTCTCTCTCTCTCCTTAGTGAGGCCCTCCGCAACTTTGTGAGACCCGGTTTCAAAATAAAGTATAAAAAATAGGGCTGGGGGTGTAGTGCGGAGGTAGAATGCCCCTGCGTTCAATCCCCAGTACCGCAAAAAAAAAAAAAGAATAAAAAATAGGGCTGGGGGTGTACGTGGGAAGTAGAATGCCCCTGGGTTCAATCTCTAGTACCACAAAAAAAAAAGAAAGAAAGAAAGAAAAGGGATCTCGCTAAGTTGCTGAAGGACTCGCTAAATTGCTGAGGCTTGCCTGGAATCTGCAATCCTCATGTCTCAGCCTCCCAAGTACTGAGTATTGGGATCACAGGTGTGCATTACTGCACTGGGCTATGCTGATTAGATTGAATTCAGTCATCAGAATGAGAATATAAACCGGGTGTGGTGGTGCACGCTTGTAATCCCAGTACTTGGGAGACTGAGACCGGAGGATCCGGGTTGGCAGCCAGCCTCAGCTACGTAGTGAGGCCTCGGCAACTTAGTAAGACCCTATTTCAAAAGAAGCTGGGTGTGGTGGCTTCATATATTGCAGGCAGAATCATGATTCATGAACGTCCCCAAATATGCAAATATACCCCTCCTGCCTCATTCTTTCCCACTGTCTCTTCTGTTTCTCCCTCAACTAAACCCCTGGCTCGCACTGGGCCCTGGGCCCTTGAAATGGCCCCAGATCTTGGCCCTGGCTTGCCTGACCGCGGCCTCTAGTCTGGGCGGTGAGCTGGTGTTCAGCAGGGGGCTCTTTTGAAGCAGCAGGTAAATGGGCCAACAGTCAGCTGAGCAAAATTATCTCAGTGCGGACAAAGGAATCTGTCTTTGCACAAACGTGGCCCTGACTCGGAGACCAAGGGTCACTATGTCCCCCCAGGACGGCGGCACAGCCTCACCTGCTTCCGCTGCCTCTCGGCGGCCGCCGCCCGCTCCCGCAGTGAGTGGATGCGGTCCACCAGCTCCTGCTTGCTCTCCAGCGCCTCGTCCAGGTCCTGCTCCAGGATGTCCTTCTCCGCCTGGGGCAGACAGAGGTCAGCCAGGATCCCGCCTTCCCAGAGGCCCGCCCCGGGAAACAGAGTCCCCAGATACGGCACAGGCAAGCTCAAGGCCAGGCGTGTGGACAGAAAGTGTCACCTCATTACTGTACGTTAGGCAGGAAAAAAGCCACAGGAAAGGTGCCAATCGTAAGTGGGAAGAGAGACACTTCAGTTCTAATTGTACTTGTTCTAGGAGACAGAAAGGAACGGAAACTGGAGACCTTTCAGCCTTCTTCAACATGGCTACTGGCGAGTCTGAAGGAGAGGGGGAGCCAGGGGACAGCCACCCCTTCTTGTGCCCACATTCTAGAAAGGAGCTTGATGTACGATGGCCGGGTTATGTGGCGGGCCATGCCCTGTGCCCAAGGAATGTTTCTTTTTGTTGTTGTTGTTATACTGGGGATAGAACCCAGGGGCATTCTACCTCCGAGCTACAGCCGCAGCCCTATTTTATTTTTTATTTTGAAACAGGGTCTCACTGAGTTGCGGAGGGCCTTACTAAGTAGCTGAGGCTGGCCACGAACCTGTGATCCTCATGTCTCAGCCTCCCGAGTACTGGGATTACAAGTGAGCGCCACCATGCCCGGCTCTGAGTGGGACATTCTAATGCTTGCCAGGCAGCCTTTAATTCTGCCAACGTTTGCAGGGCTGGGGAAGAGGAGGGATGCAAAGAGAAGGCAGTGGAGGGGCTGGGGTGAAGCTTGGTGAGCAAGGCTCACTCCCCAGCACTGCATTAAGAAATAAATAAATAAGAAGCCGGGCGTGGTGGCGCACGCTTGTAATCCCAGTACTTCGGGAGGCGGAGACCGGAGGATCCCGGTTCGCGGCCAGCCTCAGCTCTCTCGCTCTCTCTCTCCCTGTCTGTCTGTCTGTCTGTCTCTCTCTCTCCCTCTCCTTAGTGAGGCCCTCCGCAACTTTGTGAGACCCGGTTTCAAAATAAAGTATAAAAAATAGGGCCGGGGGCGTAGCACGGAGGTAGAACGCCC
>PVJS01024137.1:0-28949 GCA_004027185.1 Glis glis
AGACCTGGTATCAAAACAAAGTATAAAAAATAGGGCCGGAGGTGTAGCGTGGAGGTAGAAAGCCCCTGGGTTCAATCCCTGGTACCGCAAAAAAAAAAAAAAAGTTGTTCAAGATTTCATTTAAGTTGGAATAATTTTTCATATCTAGTCAATTATACATTCTGTTTTTAAACAGGTAATATACCACACTTGGAAGGAAGGGCTAAGCTGACTCAATTCAGCAGTATATAAATACGAGCAAGATTACATGTAGTTTATATATAAATGCAAATATAGTACATATGCATATATGTATATGTATGTTGTGTGTATGCATGTGTATGTGTTTGTATGTATTCCCCCTGAACAGAATGAATATGTATTTCAAAAAAGGTTTTTAAACCTTCAGTTGGCTTACCCTAAGGTCCCTGTAATATTCACTATTTTTTCAGAAGTTCTCTTCTGGTTTCATAAACGATGCCTTCTATAAATGCTAATGGCTAACCAGGAGATGAAGTTTATTCTCTATAATGTGAGGCATATTGAGCTGTAGTTTCTTCTGTACTTGGTCACTCTCATTATCACCGTGTATTTTCTAGAAAACCATTCCTGTGCCCATTCTGCCCAAGGCTCCTAATGCATTCTGACATTTTAATAAATGTTTAAGGCATTTCCACAGTAATTCAGACTCTCTTTTTCTCCTCATCCATAAGGAAATGAGGAAAATACATTTTAGTCTGTTTCTCTGTGGAGGAATAAAAAGGAATTCTAGATGGGAATTCTGTCAGTTTATCATCTTTTTTATTGTGGCATATATAGAATGTCAGGGAGAATTGTATTACCGATAAAGAAATGCAATAGAGGACAATTACTTAAGGCAGTTTTCTATAAGGTCACTTATATTGGTTGTTTTTGTCCCGTGTGTCAAGGAAAAGTTATAAGCAGTTAGCTTTTTCTGGAAAGAAGTTTCAGAAGGTGTCACTGTGATTTATGTTGCAGGATTCATAGTATTATAGACTTGTTCTGAAAAGGCTTCCTGCAGGCATGAGTAACTCCTAGTGAGCCCCCTGACAAGCTTTCCTGTGATGGGCCTGATTCAGTCTTAATCCTTGTCACTCTCCACACTTCTTCAGGAGGCGTTGAAACTGGGTTGGGATTTCCTACTCAGGAAAGACAGAGTATGCCTTTGGCTGCCACATCCATACTTCCCCTCTTAGCCAGGAGTATCTCTCACCTTTACCTGTGGGTTTCAGGCCTTGAGGTAGCCAGGCAAGGGTGTTCTGAGGATCAAATAAAGCATCTGAAAATATCTTAAAGCCCCAAAATGTTTAATATTATATTATATCATATCATATCCATTCATATCATATTCTGATCTTCTGTGTTATACAATAACATATATATAATATATATCGTATCTAATTTTGATTCAGCTCTTCTGGAATCAGTTCTTGACCATTGGTGGACCCTGCCCACCTATGTGCCCTCCCTATGCGTGATGGATGCTGCTTGAGTAACTACCCACCCCATCCAGGAGGGACCACTCTACACTTTATTCTTCTCATTCTATATTCTAGGTGTGGCCCTGAAAAGAGTTAGAATTAATAGATGGGCATATCATCAGTTAAAGTCACAGTCAACTGACTAAGTAACTGAGTTACTCTTGTAGTCTTGTAACTCAGTTGTATCAAGAGTGGCCTGGTCAAGTCTAAGGCCATCTTGGCTACTTTTGAAATTAAAGTGCAATTATATGTTAAGTGTTCAAATTAGATTTTAGTGCCCTGCCTACAAATTTTCTGGAGTGTCCTCATTATCTGTTCAAGTGTTTAAGGATGTTAAATAATATATTCTGAAAGCATTTGAGAGGTCTAGTTAACTGAACTATATTGTCTGATCTTAGCTTATGTTGTACGCAATACTGCTTACATCTTCCCCATTTTATGAAGGCCCAGACAAATTGGCTGATGAGTTAACACTAGCCATTGTTATTTTCATTATTATTGAGCACTTATTTTATATTTTGTAAATATCTAAATTACTCCATTCAGAGGTAAACTAACAAACAAGATTAGAATCCTAGTGAGAAAACTTGCTCTAACCCATAATATTAGCCTGTCATTCAATAAAGTAAATATTTACTGAGTACCTACCATGTTCAGGGGACTGTGCTGGCACTTATCACAATAGTGAGTTAAGACCGAGTTTCTGGAGCTAACTGTGTAGCTAACCTAGATCTGGAACTTGCTCCCATGCCACTTGGAGATTGAGAGTACATTCTTCTTACTAGTTGCTCAAAAGTCAACTCTTTGCAAAGAGGTATCATATTGATAACTTTTTTTTTTTTTTGCGGTACTGGGGATTGAACCCAGGGGCAATCTACCTCCAAGCTACACCCCCAGCCCTATTTCTTTCTTTATTTTGAAACAGGGTCTCACTAAGTTGTGGAGGACCTCACTAAGTAGCTGAGGCTGGCCGCGAACCCGGATCCTCCTGTCTCAGCCTCCCAAGTACTGGGATTGCAAGCGTGCGCCACCACGCCTGGCTATTGGTAACTATTGATGGTAGATTCTGTGCTATAAATATAAGAACTTTCACTATTCAGTCCTAAGTTCAATAGGTGTGCTATCCAGCAATGGGATATTATAGAAATTAAGGGGATATTATAGAAATTAAGGTACTTGGGATATTATTGAAATTAAGGTACTCACTCCTCTTTAGTCAGAATAAGTTCTGAGACTGTTTTTATACTTAATAAACTCCTTTTAGCTGACTAGTCAATTCCCATGGTGTGCTGGTGTATGTAAATTGTTGTTGACTATTTGTGAGGGTCCAGGAATACAGTCTATCACAGATGTCAACTGAAGTACATGTGATTTTTTTCTTTTCCCAAACATTTTATTATGAAATTTTCAAACAAAAGAAACATTGAAAGAACTGTACAATGATCACCTCTGTACCTGCCATCTTGATTCTAGAATTGTTGACAAGTTTGTACTTTATCACATATCTTTTCATCTATCCATCCATCAACTAATCTTATTTCTGTACTATTCAAGGTGAGTTGCAGACATCAATGACCTTCATGCCTAAGCACTTCAGCATGCATATCATTAACTAGAGCTCAATATTTCATAATAGTATAATGTATAAATCTTAAGTATACCATTCAATTAATTTTGACAAATGCATACACCCCTATAACTCAAACACCAATAAAGATATAGGACATTCCATCATCCCAGAAAATCCCCCCCACAGTCTTCCACTCAATCCCCACCCCAAATCTCAGAAGCAGTCACTTTTCTGATATTCTCCTGCCAATGGACATTTAGGTTATTTCCAGTTTATGAATATTATGAATAAAGCTACTATGAGCATTCTTGTACACATTGTTTTATGAATATGTTTTATTTTCTTAGGGTAAGAATCTAAGAATGGAATTACTAGGTCACAAGGTAGATGTATGTTTAGTTTTAAAAGAAACTGCCAGAATGTTTTCCAAAGTGGCAGAACAATTTTACATTCCCATCAATAATGTATGAGAAATCCAGTTGTTCCACATCTTTACCAGAATTTCTTATTGTCCAGATATTTTAATCTTAGCTATTCTAAGTGTGTGTAATAATATCCCACTATAGGTTTTTCCTCAAAATCTCCAGAGACTAATGATGTTGAGTGCTTTTTCATGTGTTTATTGCCTGTTTATGTATCTTCTTTTGTGAAGTTTTTGTTCACATAATTTGCCCACTTTATTAATTTGTTTGTCATACAGATTTTTATATATTCTGGATAAAAGTTCTTTGTCAGATATATGTTTTGCAAAGATCTCCCATTGTATGACAAGACTTCATTTTCTTAACAGTGTAATTTGATGTACAATGATGTACAATTTGATGTCTTCAATTTTGATGAAGATTAATTTCTCAAACTTTATGCTTATTATTAGCTGTATCCTAAGAAAGCTTTCCCACCTACAAATTATGAATATATTCTCTATGTCTCACTTTAGAAACTTCGAAGTTTTGTCTCTTATATTTGGGTCTATGATCCATCTCAAATTAATTTATATATATGGTGATGTTTACTTTTTCCATTTAGATATCCAGTTATTCCAGTACTATTTGTTCAAAAGACTTCATTTTCCCATTGAATTACTTTGGCATGTCTGTCAAAAAGCAAGTAACCATGCAAGTGTGTGTCTATACATGGGTTTTCAATTCTGTTTCATTGATGTAGTTGTTCATTCTTATGTCAGGACTCCATCATCTTGATTAATGTAGCTTGATAATAGGTTTAAAGTCAAGTATTGAAGCCCTTTGATTTTGCTCTTTTTAAAATGGGTTTGTTTAGTCTAATTACTTTCCATTTACATATATAAATAAATGTTTGATTCGGCTTGTTCATTTTTACCATAGAAAATCTTGATGGGATTATCATCAAAATTACACTGAACATATGAACAATTTCATAAAAATTGACATCTTAACTATACCAAGTCTTCCAACCCAAGAATTTGGAATGCACACATACATACTCCACACGCCAAGTTCTTGGAATATATATATTCCCATTTATTTAGTGTTTTTAAATTTCTCACAGTATAGTTTTTAGTGGAGAGTTCCATATGTCTTTTTAAAATGTATTCCTCTTTGTAAATCCCTCTTAAAAATTTATTTAGTGAGCCAGGTGTGGTGACACATGCCTATAAACACAGTACTTGGGACGCTAAGACAAGAGGATCACAGATTTGAGGCCACCATGAGGTAACTTAGCAAGACCCTGTTTCAAAATAACAAATAGCATAGGGCAGGGGGGGTGTAGCTCAGAGGTAGAACACTCCAGAGCCACAAAAACAAATTTATTTTGTGGGTTTTGATACTTATTAATGAAATTATTATTCAATTTCATTTTCAATCACTTGTTACTAATATATAGAAATGTTATTGATTTTTGTGTGTAGGCCTTGTATCCTGATAACTTACTAAATTCATTTATTCTAATAATTATTTTTAAATTCTTTAATATTTTCTATTTAAACAATTATTTATTTGTAAATAGAAACAATTTTTTCATCACTTTTCAATCTACATGCCTTTTAATTATTTTTCTTGCCTAATTCCACTGACTTTGATTCCCAGAACAGTGTTGAATGTAAGTGGTAGAGTGGACATCCTGGCTTTATTTCTGATCAGAGTTCAAAATTATTCAATATTTCATCATTGAATAAAATTGACATATTCTTTACTGGGTTGAGAAAGTTCCCTTCTATTGCTACATTACTAATATTTATAATGAGTAGATGTTGGATCTTATCAAATGCTTTTTCTGCATCTGGGCAGATTATCATAATGATATTCTCTTTTGGTCTATTAATATGGTGAATCACATTGATTTTTAAATTTTAAATGAATGTCACATTCCTGGAATAAAACCAATGCAGTTAGTGTGTGTGCGTGCGTGCGTGCGTGCGTGCGTGTGTGTGTGTGTGTGTGTGTGTGTAGTTTCAATTTGCTAATATTTTACCAAGGACCTTTGTATTTTGTATATACACTTCTTTTTTCTTTTTGCTACTGGAGGATGAACCCAGGGGCATTCTACCTCCTAGCTACACCCCACCCTAGCCCTTTTATTTTTTATTTTGAAACAGAGACTCACTAAGTTGCTGAAGATCTCACTAAGTTGCTGAGGCTAGCTTTGAACCTGCTATCCTCCTGTCTCAGTCTCCCAAGTACTAGGATTACAAGTATGTGCCACTGCATATGGCTTATGTACATATATTTTAAATGAAAAAAGATCAAAACTTATAATTGTGTAGCTTTTGTACACTTCTGGAACTGTTTCACAGAGAATCTAGATAGATGAGGTTTTAAAGTACTGCTAAAATAGGCTTGTCCAAATAAAAACATTGCAAACATCCATTTCTTTATTCAGACAGCTAAATAGAAAATTGAGATTACCTACTTCATCTTTATTAGAGAAGTTTTGGCATGATTTCATTCTTTGCCCTAGGAACTAACTAAAATGTCATCAAAATATAAACCAACTGGTAAGCCCTTCTCTAGATACAAAGTTCGGTTTTTATATAGCAAATTGGAAGACTAACCAAATGAAGAAAGTCTCACTACGTTCTTAGTATAAAATCTTGGTTAGAAAGAATTTCTTAAAGAAAAATGATGCTCATATTACTACTTCAAAGGAATAGTAAAACCCAGAAGTCATCAAAATAAAAGAATCATTAGGTAGTAGTCTTTAAGAGAAAGTGCTCACTGGTGATAGTGGTCCACAAAATAAACAGAAGTCAACAGAGTAGTTCAGTGAACTCAATGAAACCTAAGTCAAATAAGAAATGTTGAGATTTACCAAGACAGATGGCATCTGTTGGATTTTTTTTTGCTTTGTGCATATATACCTTTTATGTTTACACGAAAGCCTCATGCACATACATGAAGGACAGCCACTCTATTACACTGCAGTCCCTCTGTGGCACCTGAACCTCGTGGCTCTCTGCCATGATTGGAACTTTTTCCTTTCTCTTGTTTTCTGTCCTTTTCCTTCCTTCCAACACTAGCCGTTCTTTCCTCCTTCTACTGTCTGCCCTCTATTCCCTGGGCTAGGCCTGTCATAGCTTTTTGCATACTTGGTGACTCCCACAGGTTCAACTTTCCCTGGAGGGATGCCTAAGGCTAAAAGGATTCTACCCAAGAAAATCTTCTTTTAATCAATTCTTTGACCCTCCAAAGGAAAAGGTCTATGTTTACCCAAGCAATTTTTATTTTTGTGAAGATCTGCACAGGAATTCTGAGCATTCCCCCATTCTCATCATTTTTATCCACAGCCACTTTATTTGAATATGATGCAGGTAATGGTGAAAGTAGAATAAGGCACTGAACTCTCTCTCTCTCTCTCTCTCACACACACACACACACACTCACACACACACACAGCTTTGTGCCTGGTGAGTGCTAAAGAGAGAACACAAGCCTTTGCATGGTGAGGGATTGGTCAGGCTATATTGTTCTACAGTTTATCAGTTAATAACTTTGCCCACTTCCAAGTCATTATGTTTTCCCACATTAAGAACCTTTGGCTGAGCCTTAAAAATATACATGTGAAACAACCAGCCTTAAAGAAAAAAACTCATTCCCAAGGATTTCATTTATCTTTTAGATCTAGTTGCTGCAAAATAAGGATAATGCACAAATTCTTCAAGGTGTTAAATCTGCATCTACTGGGTGGTTTGCCAAATTAATCAAATCCCCCTGAAGTTAGTGCAGTTGGTGAGAAGAGTTTAATGATATTCAAAACTTTCATGGTAATAATTACAAATGAAGAGGGTCAGTCAGTTGAGAATTAATGTGAAAAGTGAATAGAATGAAAATCTGAATTAGGATATCAGAACATGCATAAATTATGGGGAAAGTGAACCATGAAAATAAAATTCATTTTTGTTCATTCAGAAAGAGGAAATGATAGAAAGTATATTGATATTTGAGCCTGGAAAAAATTTAAGGATTGGGCAATTCTAGCAGAAATAAGAAAAGAGGAGATAAGGACAGTTGGGAAAGCAAGTAAGAGAAGATAGCATGTTATTTCTTCTTACACCTGCTTCTCCATTTTAAGGTGCTAAAAACACCCATTGTAATTCATCTACTACATCCACCCACAGATTTCTTCTCCCCAATGTCCTCTGTATGCACACTTAACTTCTTCCTCCGTATTTTTAAAAGAAGAGATAACACAGTGTATAAATCACTATTCTTGTTCAAGAAATAATTGATTATACAAAGCAGTATAAAATGGAAAGTTGAGATGACTTAAAGTGAAATACTTTTTTTTATTATCTCTCACTTTACCCAGTCCCGCTTTTTAAAGTTAGAAAGGTATGGCCAGGTGTCATGGTGCACTCCTGTAATCCCAGTGTTTGGGAGGCTGAGAAAGGAGGATCATGGGTTCAAGATCAGCCTCAGCAACTCAGCAACACCCTCATAAAGTTAGTGAGACCCTGTTTCAAAATAAAAAGGGCTGGAGGTGTAACTCGGAGGGAAAATGCCCCTGGTTTCAATCCTCAGTACCTTAAATAAATAAAATTAGAAAGGTATGGTTTTCTTGTTTTAAGGCATTGACTTTAAGTGTTCTTTTAAGATTTCCAATGAGTGAAAACATTTTTTCATATTTCAGAACTAATATTGTCTACTCAGTGAATTTTTATAGCAGGCAGCCACAACCAATGATGTAGTGACTTTTTAAAAACTGATTGGAGCCGGGCGTGGTGGTGCACGCTTGTAATCCCAGTACTTTGGGAGGCGGAGACCGGAGTATCCGGGTTCGCAGCCAGCCTCAGCTCTCTCTCTCTCTCTCTCTCTCTCTCGCTCTCGCTCTCTCTCTCTCTCTCTCCCCCTGTCTCTCTCTCTCTCTCTCTCTCTCTCTCTCTCTCTCTCTACTTAGTGAGGCCCTCCGCAACTTCGTGAGACCTGGTTTCAAAATAAAGTATTAAAAAAAAATAGGGCTGGGGGTGTAGTGCGGAGGTAGAACGCCCCTGGGTTCAATCCCCGGTACCAAAAAAAAAAAAAAAAACTGATTGGCCCAATAAACAGATATGTGTCTCCTGTGTGATATGCCAGGCAAGTGTTTTATAAAACCCCTTCTGGCTAAGCACATTAACACTATATGTAAACCCCCAGATAGTCAACTACTGGAGAATGTTGGGGAAAAAAAAAAGAACATTAGACATTTCTGGGGGCCTGAGAAATGTTGAAAAGGCCCTTCTTCCAAATGTACCCATTGAAAAATGATTTACCATTCTTCTCCATTTTACAGAAATAAATTAGAAGCTTAGCATGTACAAGTGTGAAACAAAAAGGCAACGAGAAAATCCCTATTGTGATGCCAAAAATAATATAGAAGTGAATACTCATTGAGTTATTCATTCATTCAGCCTGGTTTCATTGAGTGTTTACCATGTTACAGGCACTGTGAGATGAGTTTGGGATACAGAAATCAATGTCAAGGTGTAGTCTCTGCCGTCAGAGAGGCCCCTGTTTGGAAAGCAGAGATATTGCCAGGCATGGTGGCACACACCTATAATCCCAGCTACTCTGGAGGCTGAGGCAGGAGGATTGCAAGTTCATGACCAGCCTGGAAAACTTAGTGAAGACCCTGTCTCAAACTAAAATAAAAAGGGCTAGGGATGTAGCTCAGTGAGAGAGCCCTTCCTTGCCTAGCATGTGTGAGGCCCTGGGCTCAATCCCCAGTACTGCAAAAGAAAGAAGGCAGAGAAATGTTTGTAAATCAACAAATACAATGACATGCTATCAGTGCCATAACAGAAGCATGTACAAGGGCATATGGGAAGATGAGATCAGAGACATTTCAGTCTTATGAGTGGATGTTCTACTGCTTGGCAAAAGGAAGAAGGCAAAGGAGACAGGTACAACGGTATCCTGGTGCATCATGAAATGGCCCACTTGTAGACACTACAAGAAACTAAGTGTAATAGTTTGGATTTAGAATGTCCCCCTAGTCCTCACAGAAAAAAAGGTAGCAATGTTGGAAGCAGGGCTTGGTTGCTAAGGAAGAGTCCCTGGGGGTGTGGCCTTGGGGATTACATGTCCTTCCTTGTCCCCCTGCTTGCTCTCTGCTTCTGGCCTTCGTGATGTGAGAGTGTAGCCTTGTGGTCTTCCTCTCTCTGCTCTTTCTGCTTCCCGCCGCCATTCCTTGAGCTCCACAGACACCGACCTCACTTGGACTGAACCCCCAAATTTCCAAAACTGTGAGCAAATAAATCTTCCTTCTTCTAAGTTGGGTAGTCATTTGTTTGGATTATAGCAGTGAGAACGTTGACCAAGACGCTAAATTTAAGCTGAAGAGCTGCGCTACTGGGAAAATGACAAGTTGGAGAAATAGGGTGTGGGTTATGGGGGCTCTCTTAAACTGTTAATGGATGTGTACTTTACCCAGTAAACATTTGGGAATCCTAAAGTTTTCAAGCATAGGAGTATTAAAAACAGACTTAGTATCAGAAGGACTGGAACCATAAGATAAGATGTTTAAAAATTCTTTCTTAGTCGGGCATGGTTTTGCACGCTTGTAATCTCAGTACTTGGGAGGCTGAGACCAGAGGATCCTGGTTCGCGGCCAGCCTCAGCTACTTAGTGAGGCCCTCTGCAACTTAGTGAGACCCTGTTTCAAAATAAAGAATAAAAAGTTAGGGCTTGGGGTGTAGCTTGGAGGTAGAATGCCCCTGGGTCCAATCCCCAGTACCACCACCAAAAAAATTTTTTTTTCTTTTTACCAGAAATTAAACACTTAATGATTATCATCCAGGAAGTCATCTGGGTGACATAAGCGACAGTTTTAACAACACAGGGACTGGTACTCTTCCTGATGATTGGCCACCTTTCCCTGGGAGCTCCCATTATGTCACCACGTCCCTGCCTACCAAATGTATTCCTTTATTCAGTGGGCACTCATATTCCATGCGTTATCACGGGCCCTAGACATAGTGAGGTCAAAATAACTCATGGTCCCTGCCTTCAAGGTGTTCAATGGCACCATCCCCAAATGTCTCTCCAAAGCCCAACACGACCATGGAAGAGTCATTATCTCATCCTCCTCATGTAGGCACATCTTACCCTTCCAAAAGCCACAGCCCCTTGTTGTACTCATCACATTCATGTACCGTATGGAGGGAGAGCCAGGAAATGCACTAGACCCAGCAACAGTAACCAGTTCCTGTTTGAGAGTTGCTAGGAAGGGGAAGAGGGAGAGGTGAGTAAGAGGACTCCTAGGAGTCTACCAGTGGCCAGTGCTTCATACACCAGCTTAAAAAGTTAAGAAGGTGACTGCTTTGCACGAGGTTGTTGTATGTAAATTTGCAAAAGGCTCTGTATATTATACTAGCACTCAAGGAATCCAAAACTTTAGATGTTAACAATGGACTATTAGGTTAACATGTTAATTATTGTTTTGATAGCTAGCAAAACCACCTCTTCAAGCATTATCTCAGAGCACAGACTTATTACACAAGCCACTACTTCACTTTGTATTCAGGAAAGACAAAACTTATAAAATATAGTGTAAGAGAGTCATTTAACCCAAGTCAATACTATTTTATCAGGTTTTTCCCATTTCAAGCCTTATTATATACAGTATAGCAAACTAGTATAGAAAGAAACAGATTTCCTAACAAATATTTCATAACTATTTTTGGTAAATTAAGCTAGTAAGGAAGATGTGTTATCTGTGAGGAGAAGGGGTTCCTGTACTTTAGGCAACATTGAACGTGAAACGTTTACCACAGCCCTTGACTGCTATTGGAACTTTTGTCTGCATTACATATGACTGAACTCATACCCAGCGGTGCAACTACTCCTTGTAAGAGCTCAGTTTCTGGAGAATACCTTCATAAATCTTGTGCCAACTTCTTGAGGTTGAATTGTTCTGGTGGCATGATCCGTTGGACATTGATTCTTCGCAGTGTGAAGCAATCCTCAAAAGGCTATCATGCTGTCCCTCCTAATAAGTAGAAACTTCCCTTTGAAGATGCCATAGAGCTCACAGCAGAGCTCACAGCAACAAAATCATTGTAATCATAACCTTGAAGGCTGCACAGCAACCATGTCGACTTTGGCAGGGCCAAGCAGAACGTGCTGTTGCATCATCAATTGAACAAATGTTTGAGAGCCTGCTGTGTGGTAGGCACTTTCACACATGCTGTTTTCTATGCTTGACCACCCTCATGACCTCATCCCACCTTGTCAATCTTCAGGTCTCTGCCTAAACATCAAGGAAGACATTCCTCTATCCCCTCAAACCAGAGTAGGATCCCTGATAGGTGCTCTCATATTCCTCTGCACTTCACCTTAAAAAACATTAACACAATTAAAATTTCCTAATTGTTTCTTTAATTTGAAAGAATAAAGTCTGTATTCCCACCAGACTATAAACTTAGCATTGATTTAGGATCATTTCTCTCTTTTTATAGTTATTAGTACAGGAACTGGCTAGAACATAAGCAGTAATAATGAAAAGATTGAGAACAGTATGTATGATACTGTAATAAGTGGAAGAGTGCCCGGATGCATATCAGACAACTCTCAACCATATAAATAAACAAAATCCTTGAATGCCAGGTAATGTGAACTTTCTGATCAAGAGTTGACATTTTCTAATAGTTTTTAATGAAATATGCCTTCCAAGCACCCCTTCCTCTCGTGGACTCTTCTTCAAACATCCTTTGCAAGAATATCTGGAGATAACTTCAAACCATGAAAAGAGTTGTTTATCTGAAGGTTCCACAGATGGTCTGAAGCAAGTCTTTCCCAGGTTTCCCTGTGCCTGCAGGCAAAATTCTCTATCCTACTGCTGTGGCAGTGTCTATACTTCACATCACACCATTAATTTTTGTCGGATGAGACACAATTTTCCTGCCTCAGGCCTTTTGATGGCTTATAAAGGTGTGCTTAGTCAAGAGATGCCAGTGAAGAGCTTCACCATGAACTCCAATTCCAAGGTGATTCCAACATGTCTAAAAAGGTAAAAGTAATTTGAGACAGATCACACAAGTCCTTCTCAAAAGCAGCAATACCTTCATGAAGCAATTTCCTCCATTTGTGACTTAAATCTCTTACTATAATTTATAGATGGTTACTCTAAATGAGTCTTTTTACAGCTCTCTGCATCTAACATGAAAGAGATAATAATAATAATATTCCTGTATCTTTTTGGATCCTATCAATGATCAGGAAATTTAAAACACTCTGTTTCAAGTCTATTTATTTGCTTCAAAACAGATTAAAAGCACATGAATAACAAAATGTGGCTAGTGACAGAAACTGTTCAGTATACTTCACACCTGCCTTGGTAGTAATAGATCTACTGTTATCGGTTGGAGATTGCATTGAAATACCTAAAAGTACAACTTAAGATTTACACTTCTAGGCATGGCCAGCTCTCCTCCTAATAGCATCCCATGTTCATTGCCAGAAGATGTGTGGCTAGGCCTTTGCACTTTTTATTGCAGAGACTAATGAGCTCTAAATCATTATCTGTTTATTTGCCCATCCTCCCCAAGTGACCATGAGTTCATTGAGGGAATTAGTGACTCTGCCTTGTTCATCTGTTTTATCTCCAACATCAATTCCAAGGTCTGACACATATCTGGGTGGTAATTAAATGTTTATTTAGCTATAAGAATTCACAAACACTATCTCTTCTGTTCTTTACCATTGAAACAACTGTAATCATCTGCCCTCTAGGTAAATTTATGCAGTATCCATTTCTAAGTCATATACTATAGAATAATAAATGGATTTATAGATATAACAACAGTAATACTTTGCCAAATGAGAGTCACATTATTCTATTACTTTGTATATGTAGCGCATTAAGGCATTTCTTTTCATTTAAAGTTCTTTTTGGAAGAATTGTTCTTTTTGTCTTTTGCATTCTACTTAATTTGTCAGTTACTCTCTTTTGTTAATATTTATTTAAAGCTGCCTTTAGTGTGAACCACAGAATAGTTTCTGTTTTTACCTTTTACATTTAGGGATTTTATATAACTGAATCATTACATGCATTAGTTAAGACTAGAAGATGTGTCTTTAAATTCATCCCTCCTGATTAAAACTAGTTTATAAGGCTTCTGCTAATACAGTCAGACTAGGAAGAACTAAATGTACATTGTTTTTATTATATTACCCAATTCTGCTGGACTGTATAGACTAGCAAAGCCTGCCTATATTGAGATATGGGTGGGGGCAGATGGTTGCTTATTTGCATTCAGTCAGAGAAAATATAATCTTAATAATTGAAATCTGAAATGGAATATATTTTTAAGGAATTAGAATTACTTTTGCCAAAACTCTGACTAGGATTATCCAGTTCAATCAATATATAAAATTTCTTTGTGAAATGACAGTGCTGCTTCCACTAATATTGTAATTATACCCTTTTGCATGTGTATGAATGCTTGTAAAGAAATGAAAGTGGGGCTTTTCTTAAATAGACTAATATTCTCCCAAGTGTATCCACATACTATTTTTACAATAATAGAAGAGAAAAACTTACTCTGATTCTCATCTTAATGATCACAAATTGAGAATTAGTGGCCTAATAAATAAGAGTTTTAGCTCGTAATGGTGGTGCACACCTGTAATCCCAGTACTTGGGAGGCTGAGACATGAAGATCTCAAGTTCAAGGCCAGCCTCGGCAACATAGCAAGACGCTCAGCAACTTAGATTTTGTTTCTGAATAAAAAATAAAAGGATTTGAGGATATAATTTGGAGTTAGAATGCCCCTAGGTTCAATCCATAACACTAAATAGAGTTTTTCTTATAGATTGATTTCTACTGGTTAATGTGATTTTTTATGGTGAAAAAATGTATACTTAGAATTAGCCAGCGAGATTCTATTTAGATTATCCCCATTTCATTGGCAACACCCAAAGCATGATAATCAGGAGCCAGTGGAACACACACCTTCGTCTCTCCATCAGGCCTGATCAGTGTGTTGACCTTGGCCACATCAGTGTTACGAAGCTCCTTTTTTTTTCTTTCCTTTGGTGATACTGGGGATTGAACCCAGGGACATTCTACCTCTGAGCTACACCCCCAGACCGATTTTTTTATTCTTTAGTTTTGAAACAGGGTCTCACTAACTTCTGGAGGGCCTCACTAAGTAGCTGAGGCTGGCCACAAACCAGCTATCCTCCTATCTCAGCCTCCCAAGTACTGGGATCACAAGTGTGCGCTACCATGCCCGGCTCATACAGCTTCTTGACAGCCTATTGGACCTGGTGCTTGTTGGCCTTGACATCCACAATAAACACAAGTGTGTTGTTGTCTTCTATCTTCTTCATGGCCAACTCAGTGGGCAATGGAGAACTTGATGAGGGCATAGTGGTCAATCTTGGTTCTCCTGGGGCCACTCTTCTGGGGATATTTGGGCTGCCTCCAGATCCACAGCGTCTTGGGTTGCTAGAAGGTGGTTGATGTGCGGATCTTCTTTTGTGTCTGTGGACACCTTTAAACACTGCCTTTTTGGCCTTCAAAGCCTTGGCTTTGGGAGGGGCAGGAGCTTCCTTCTTTACCTTTGGTGCCATCTTGGTGAAAAGGAGTTAATGTTGTTTATAAACGTATACATATAGAATAGCTATTATCATCGACAGTCTGTTTTATGCATACTTTCTTTTAATTTTTTATTTTTATTTTTTGTGGTGCTGAGAATTGAACTCAAGGGCATTCTACCTCTGAGCTACACCCCTGGTCCCCCCCCCTTTTTTTTAAACAGTATCTTGCTAAGTTGCTGAGGCTGGCTTTGAACCTTCGATCCTCCTGTTTCGGCCTCTGAAGTATTGGGATTACAGGTGTATGCCACCATGCCTAGTAAAGCAGGCTCCCCCCCCCAGTCCTGGGAATCAAACCTAGGGCCTCACACATGCTAGGCAAGTGCTCTACCACTGAGCTACCCTAGCCTTTGAGGTAGAAATAACAGAGTAATGTTAAATGTTCCTCAATTGATCAATGAATCCTTTGTCTTTATAAATAGTGTCTTTATAAATAGGGCATTAGACTTTGAGAGTAGAAGAACCCACATGTTTACCCATCCCTTCCTACTTTATTCAACCAGTATTTGCTGAGCACTTTTGACATGCCAGAGACTATGCACAACATTGACAATATGAGGATGAACCAGGCCTATATCACCATCTAAAGAGAGAGACATCAGAAATTTCATACTTCAATATAATGGGGATGGTCTGCGGTACAGATATGTGCCAGTTCTTAGGGAAACACCACAGAGGGACCTCAACCAGATTTCTCTCCATGGCCTCAGTGGTGCAGAGGGGTCCAGAGGCCTGGTCTCCCTTGTTTTCCCATTCAGTCAACGAGAGTGCCTCTACCAGCCAAGTATCAGCAATGGCTGATGTGAGACCACTTGATAGCCAAGGTCCTGCCAGGCAGATAGTACTAGTTTAAAACTTCTAAAGTCCTAGGCTTCTTATCCCCAGGCACCACAAAGGACTTCTCTGGTTGGCCAGCTCCTGCCCCTGACCAACCTTGTAGACTCTCCATCCTACAGCAGAAGCCTTGAAAGAGAAATTATGCCTCATTGCCCTTAGCCTAATGTCTGTGTATACTAACTACCCAGTCTTCCTGGCCACACTTATTTTGTGTTTAACCCTTGGACTAGACCTGGGGCACCCCAAGTCTTGTTGGAAAGTGAGGGATGGAGAAGGTAGCTGAACTCAAAGTAGTAGAATTTCTAAGTAGATTTTATCATTGTTGAATACTTTCTGAGCTGGCTACTTTTTGGAGAGTTCATCTCTTATCCTTTCTATTGCACAAACATTTATTGAGATACTGAGCTCTGTTCTGTGAGAAATCAAACCGTCAGTAGCAAAAGGAACTGGCATTAATTCTATAGATTTTTCCACATCACTAAGCTAATCTCTATGACTGGAAGATTATTTCCATTCAGGTCCTACTAGGATCTTCACTACTCAATTGAGCTGTCACCAGAGCTATTGGGCCATCATTTTGAAGTTGATGGTGATGACAAAAATCCTCATGTTTTATGATGCTTTTTATTTTTACAAGCCATATTATCTCATTTTATCTTCAGAGTGAGGTAGATAATGCAAATTAAAATCTTCTTTTAACTGGCAAAAATTTAGAGGCACCATAGACTGACATAATCACTTAGCTCATAGCAAAGCCAGAAATAGAAATCCTCATACTTTAATGGCCCCCTACAACTCATAAGAGGATGTACTATGCTTTCTCATGCATAGTGTCCCATTCTTGGAGTTAGAGTGCCCACTCTTTTACAGATAAGGAGATCATGGTCATGAATATTCACATCTGCATAAAAGGTATTAAGCAGATACTTTTTTTTTTTGTGGTACCGGGGGTTGAACGCAGGGGTGTTCTACCTCCGCGCTACGCCACCGGCCCTATTTTTTATACTTTATTTTGAAACCGGGTCTCACGAAGTTGCGGAGGGCCTCACTAAGGAGACAGAGAGAGAGAGACAGGGAGAGAGAGAGAGAGAGAGAGAGAGCTGAGGCTGGCCACGAACCCGGATCCTCCGGTCTCTGCCTCCCAAAGTACTGGGATTACAAGCGTGCGCCACCACGCCCGGCTTTAAGCAGATACTTTGAACCAGACTGCGCTGAGAGCATTCTATGTAATATTTCTTCTAATCTCATTAACAGCCAGAGCTAGGTAGCATTATCCAGACTTGATGGAAGAGTAAACCAATTAATTACCCAAGCTCTATATTTACTAGCAATGGCCCTAGTTCTTAAACTCCTTTCTAATGCTCTTTACTTAAGCCAGAGGTTTTCAGCCTGTGTCCTTACTCCAACCCATTTATAAGCACAGTACACATTCATTGGTAATATCTCTCTTTTACACCACAGAGATATTTCAAAATGGGTTTGTTCCCTCAAGGGATATCTCAGAATATTCTGGGAGAGGAAAGGTGTGGAGATAAGAAGAGGGCCCTTGAAGAGAAAGGGCCTTTAAATTATCACTCTTCCCCTCCCAACTGAACTGTATCACTTAACTTTTATAATTGTCTTGTTTGATTTTAGGATACAAATGTCTCTATTTTATCCTGTCAACAAAATGTGTTGAGTACCTATGTGGGTTAAGTGTGTTCCACGTGCTAGAGATACAGTAGTGAACAAAATAGGTGAGGTCCCTACATTCATGAAGCATATATTCCAGACTGAGACACATGCTCATTTATGAGATAGACATAGGTGAGGGTGGCTACCAGATAGGGTGATCAGAGAAGTCCTGTCTGAGGAGTGCCACTTGGGCCAAGACCTAGATGGCTAGAGCAGCAAGCAGTGCAAAGAGCTGGAGTCAGTTCTGGGACATCTTTTTGGCCACAGCTAGCTCTGGCACTGCTCTTCCTCGTTCTACAAAGGTACCCACCATGAACTCAACCCACTCAACTCCCAGCTCCAGTACTTTGCTCAATACTCAAAGCACCATTCAAGCCTGGCCCTGGCCTTCTTTCTTATGCCAAAACCTGGAACTGGGTCTGCTTCACATGGCCTGGAATCATAGCCAGTGCGATTCCTTGATCCAAAGCTCCCCGAATGCTTCAGTGCACTCACTCCATCTTCAGCAAGGGTGGGACTTACCGTGGCGCAGCTCCTGACTCACACACATGATGGTTCATTTTCCAAATGTCAGGGTTTTTTTTTTCAAAATTGATTAACATTTCCATCAGCCATTTATTTTTTACAAACAATTTGTCTCTGGTAAGGACCCAGGGTCCTTCCCCTGACCCCCATCCTCTGAAGGTAGACATAACATATAGACATAAGGCAACTAGTGGAAGGGATGGGAACTAGAATATTCCAGAAAAAAGCGTGACTCAGGATTCCTTGCTTGGCAGGTGTATGCCCCTGTCCTAGTACTTTTGCATATAATGTGGCTGGCAACTAGGTTTCTATTCAGTATTGATTACAGAAAGAGGCTAGGTGATAAAGTTACCCATAATTAAACCTTAGGGACAGAGAATCGATGGTGTCTTCAGTATTTTGTCAGTAGAAGTGTTTCATACAAACCAATCATTGGAATAGCTCAGTCTAGGGCTTACAGTGAATGGGAGCCAAGTTTGTGTTTCTATAAAAGTGAAAAATAAACTTTAAACCCTTCTCTAAAAGATCAGTGATGAGGGTAAAGGAGGCATATGACCCCTGGGGAGATTTTTATATTTATGTTCCTTTCTATCCCTGTAAACACTATAATAACCATCCTGGGGACATGACCCTTTTGACAATAGTCATTAAGCTCAGCTCTGATACTCATGGTGTATGATGGAGCAGAAAGAAAACTCTTGAACCTACTGGAAGAAAGTTTCTGATTCTGTAACTAATTTTTCACAAAGCCAAACTTTAAATAAAACTACAACTTGTGGAAACTATTTGGCTAGGATCAAAATTCAAAAAGCATTCACTGATGACCCCGAATTAAAATTAATCCACTTTCACCCTTCCAAAATACTTGGTGTGTTTATAATGATGGCACATCTAGAGTGCATTGCACTACGTGAAATTTGTTTTGAAATTTGTCTCCCCCATTTCATTATGAAGGCAGACAGTTGTCTTTCATCTTCATCACCCCCACAGTGCCTTCTACACTCGATGTTAAAGATTGGTTGTTGCATAAAATTGGTTGTTGCTGTATGGAAACCTACAGATATTTCCTTATTTTATTACATTGATGCATTTTGGCAAAATTCTAAATTTCTAAGATAAGCTCCTCTAGTAAGAGTTGGACTATAAGTCAGTTCATTCATTGCTTCAGTTGCTTCAGTATGTTCATCATATTGCCTCTTATAAATTTTTTCTTTTTCATACTTGTATTGACTTTTATTTCTATTTTTCTAGTTTCTTTTTATACTTTTATTAGTGTATTATAATTATACATTGTAGTGAGGTTCAAAGTGATACAAACATACATGCACACAGCATTTTGTGCATTCCCGTCTGCATCCCACCCCATTCTGCGCTCCTCCCTCCTCGTACACGTTAGTGAGATTGGTAGTAATACCTTCATATATGGCCATAGCATATTTGAACTATTTCCTTCCTCAGACCTCTTTTCCCCCTCCCCAATCCCATTCCACTATTCTACTGGTCTCTCTCCTCATTTAACTGAAGTCCCTATGTTTCCTATTTCCTCTCTATCTTCCACATATGAGAGAAAACATACAACCCTTGACTTTCTGAGACTGGCTAATCTCACTTAGCATAATATTCTCTATTTCCATCCATTTTCCCGCAAATTACATCATTTTGTTTTTTATTATGGATGAGTATATACCACATTTTGTTTATCCATTCATCTGTTGACGGACACCTAGGTTGATCCCATAATTTGGATATTGTGAATTGTGTAGCTGTAAACATGGGTATGTATGTATCACTATAGTATTCTAACTTTTAACTCTTTTGGAAAAATACCAAGGAGTGGAGTAGTTGGGTCTTATGGTAGTTCTATTCCTAGTCTTTTGAGGGACCTCCAAACTAGTGGTTGTATATAAACATAACAATTACTACTTTGAAATCTTGTAAGTCCTGATGATTTAATTTTGAGGTTTCTATTACTTAAAATGCTCGAATATCTCATTTGAACCTCCCCAAGTTGACAGAAACTGAAATAAGCTTCTCCAGGATAATGACTAAACTGTGTCTGTTGCTATGATATGATTTTTTTTAACTTTTGGGATAAGCAAATAGAGGGAAGATCAAATTCCTCCAATAATGAGGAATTTTCCACTCAATTATACAGCTGTCGAAGCTGCTAGGCCGTGCAGAACTGGTTTCAGGACTGCTCCACTGACAAATGAAGCTATCAGGATTGTCAGTCTCCAGGGAGCCTGGGAATTGTTTCAAAGTGGTCACCAAGGACCATTAGAATTAAATGTACTTTATCGAGGGAAAATAGTCATTTTCCTACTGGGATCTACTAGCCATATCTTTCATTCTTCAAGGTTCTAAAATGACTCTTAATAAACACAATTCTGTTATTTCAGATGCCTACCTATAAGTATCTATAACTAAATACTCTAATAACCTAAACTTGAGCAGTGTAAGCCCAACACACATCTTTTTTAAAATCTACAGGAAAAATTCTACATTGTCAGACAAGGTTCTTAAACCTTGGGTAGTTATCAATCAAATAATAGATTTCATTTTATTTCATAAGAATCATCCTTTAACTTCCTTCTCATTTTCAATAATCTGATTTTCCAAAGAATTACCTCCTTACTGATGGGATAGAAAGGAATGAAAAAAAGAAAGAAATGAAAAGTTTTCTTGTATTAAAGCAAGTGAATAAAATGGCCAATTCCTCTGAACTCCAGTGATAGTGATAGGCACATGTATTAATTTTCTTCATGGCTATATTAGCTGTCATTGGTTAAGTCTTTCAGAATCATACTCACTTATATTACAAGTACAGTAGTATAAGCTTATAATTTAAGAATGCTGGCCACAATGTAATGAGTGGAATATTTATTAGTATGTACTTACAAATCACACACACGCATGCACGCACACATCTTCACACACTCAAATAGACACAAAAATTCCAAGGTGTACTCTGATTTGATAAAGCCAGCTGTAAAATTAAAAACCCACAAATTAAAAACCCAGTGAATGATTTTTTTGTGTGGTTCTGGGGGTTGAATCTAAGGGCATTCAACCTTCGAGCTACACCCCCAGCCCTATTTTATTTTTTATTTGGAAACAGGTCTCACTAAATTGCTGAGGCTGGCTTCGAACCTGTGATCCTCCTGTCTCAGCCTCCCAAGTACTGAAATTACAGGTGTGTGCTACCATGCCTGATTGATGATATGTCTTATAAAAGCATTCTTCTCTTTATAAGCCTTGAATCACATTTTGGATAATTGAGTTTATAGATAACTTTCAAAATATTATAAAGCAAAGTTTACTATTATTAATGATATAATCACCCAGTTCCTAAATGCTTTAAAAAATTGTAGCCCTGATGCAATTTCAGGTTAATCATTCATTCTTTATTCTTTTTAAATAAATGATATATTGAGATGACTGTGAAAAATAATGCAACTGCAGGAAACAACACAAGATTTACTCTCATATTTAGAGAGCAGAAAATTCAAATCCTTTTTGAAGTTAGTCAAAATCAAAATGACAGTTTCTGAAAAAAAGAAACAGCTTTAAAAATATTGAAAAGCTACCACAGATTTTGACAGGCATTTATTATTAAGTATAAAAGTACTGGTTTGTACTAACCGAGAAGACACACTCAGATGTCAGAATTTGGGAGCTAATGAAGACTTTTTTTTTTTTTGCGGTACTGGGGATTGAACCCAGGGGCATTCTACCTCTGAGCTACATCCCCAGCCCTGTTTTTTATTCTTTATTTTAAAACAGGGTCTCACTAAGTTGCGGAGGGCCTCACTAAATAGCTGAGCCTGGCCGCAAACCCAGATCCTCCGGTCTCAGCCTCTCAAGTATTGGGATAGCGTGTGCCACCACGCCCAGCTAAAACTTTCGATATTAACCACACCCATATCAATGTTATCCACCAGAACTTGCAAGACAGTAGTAAGATTTAGAAGTATAAAAATGAACAGGAATATCAGAAGACACTATTACTTTTGTCATTTTTCTGTAAGTTCATCATTTGGCCATGTCTACAAAAAACAACCAGTTTTTGTTGTTTTGAACAACATGCCAGGGGTCCAGGGTTGACTCTATTTGAAATACTCCATCTTTTGTGAGCTTAGAAATTACTTATCACTTTGAACCTTGATATCTGTAAAAATGTAAAAAGTAGAGATAATGATAATATCACTCCTGCCTGCCTCAAAGGATATTGAGGAAGGTCAAGCGAGATCGTATATGATAAGGGGCTTTGAAAACCATAAAGCAACGCACAAATGTAGAGTTTTATTCTGACAGTCTCAGAAGAGTTGTCTGTCTGAAAACACATCAAGCAGTCCTGTAACCTTAACTGCATGCAGAACCATGTGCTCAGATCAGAGTCACTTATATGTCTGCCAAAGGCTTTGAAAAACTCCCTGTATGATATTCCCTTTATAAACCATAAACATGGCCAAATCCAGCGAAAGCAAGGATTCAGGGCTCACTGAAGATCAGCACCCAGAGGGTGCCACATCTGAGACCAAAGGCATTGTGCCTGGCAGTTAGCAGCATACCCTCATTTCCTTGAGGTGAGAATGAGGAGCAAATGATATTGGTGATTAATTCAGTCTAATACAGAGTTTAAAACTGGATCACACTTGATCCACCTGTGTGGGCAAGTTAGATACTCACTCTGTACCTAGATCTTATCTATAAATGAGAAGTAATAATAATGCACACCTAATAAGGTTGTTCAAAGGATTAAATAGGATAATAAAACACTAAACAATGCCTGCAATATAGTAAGCACTCACTAAATGTTAGCTATTCTGGTTTTATTTTTATTATCTTTCACTGTCTTAAACTACTGTACCTCTATTTGCCCATCTATCATAAAAATGTAAGAAACTACCCATTTCCTGGAAGGGGAGAATTTTTCTTTTATACTGGAAATGTATCTTGAGATACATACATAGATATTTTTTATTTTTATTTTGAAAAATGTTCAAACGGAGTATTCTCTTTGGTGCAGGATATTGAATACTGTAAGAGGTCTCTGCTTAAATGAACAGGAAAAGGCAGGCTTCACCAGGAATGAAAATGGTGTGGAGAATATAAAAGCCCAGGAGAATAGTAAAGTACAATTAAGTGGCAATATGGGTATCACACAGTGCCCATAAAACAGTGACACACACAGTTCCTGCCAAGCTTGTTTGCCATCACTTCCTAAAATTTGGCTGGTAAGCAAAGAAGACATATGGAAAAAAAATAGTTACAACAAAACAGTGTCTAATTAGTTTTAAAATATTTTGGTTAAAAAGTACAGTAATTAAATAATGCAATTCTGAGAGGATAAAAGGAAGTAACTATTTTGGGAAGACACAATATTACATTCTCAAACACTTCTAGTGGAGACATTAGGGTATTAGAAGCATAATTATTTCTTCTTTAGTTTTTAATTATAAAACTATTCAGGCCTGGAGGGGTGGTGCACACTTGTAATCCCACTGGGAAGGCTGAGACAGGAGGATCACAGGTTCGAGGACAGTTTCAGCAAGTAGTGAGACTCTCATCAACCTAGGGAGACCTGTTTCCAAGTAAAAATAAAATAGAGCTGGGGGTGTAGCTTAGAGGTAGAATGCCCCTGGGTTCAATCCCTAGTGCCACAAAAAAAAAACCCAACTATTCAAACTAGCAAAAGTACCAAAAATTTTTAAATGATACGTTTTCCCCACCACTAAGGTTAAATAGACATCAACATTTTGCTTTATTCACAGTTATTGCTAGAACCAAAATTATATTCAATTATTTGATTGGCCAATCCTCATTCTAGTATTGATTCCAGTTGGTTGTATAACTATTTTTCTATAACTAAGTCATTCAATACAATAAATTAAACTTGGGAGAAACTTCTAGATTCTGAGCTGTAAATTAAAAGATCTCCCCTGTATTCTTCCCTCTATCCCTGTATCCTTCTAAGAGACTCACTAAATATCTATACATCTTTGATTAAATTAGTCAGTTATGTGTGGATGGGGGGGTACTGGGGTAGAACCCAGGAGCATTCTACCTCTGAGTTATACCCCCAGCCCTATTTTATTTTTCATTTTGAAATAGGATCTCACTAAATTACCAAGACCAGCCTTGAACCTGCAATAATCCTGTCTCAGCTTCCCAAGTACTGGGATTACAGGCATATATCACCACCCCTGGAAGTCAAATGTTTTTTTAATTGACTAAAGCACAGCCAATTCTCTAGTTAGGTGGTGTGATTTAAAGCACTTTGGAGATCCTGTGAATTCAATAGTATCTTACCCATCAACTAGAATTTTAACCACAACTCACTCTTATGGGGTTTATATTAGTATGGGTTCTCCAGAGAAACAGCAGAGAGAGAAAGAGATTAATTTACTATAAAAACGTGACTTGCATAATCATGAAAGCTGAGAAATCCAGGATTTGCAGTTGGCAAGTTAGAGACTCAATGGTATAGTTCCAGTCTGAGTCCAAAGGCTTGAGAACTAAGAAAGCCAAGGGTGTAAGTTCCAGTTCAAGCCCAAGTCTGAAGGCAGGAGAAGTCTGATGACTCCATTTAAAGACAGTCAGACAAAGGGAGAAATTTTTTTCTTACTCAGGCCTTTATTATATTCAGGCCTTCAGTGGATGAGGGCTATGCATTTTGGGAAGAGCAATCTGCTTTACTCAATTCACTGATTCAAATACTAATCTCATCCAACAATGTCTTTTCAGACACACCCAGAAAAAATGTTTACCCAAATATCCGGGCATTCTATGACCCAATAAAGCTGATCCATAAAACTAACCATAATAAGGTAGATAACAAAAACTAGAGTAGCTCTCTTGAACACAAGCTCAGTCTACATACCCAGGTTTTGGTTGTCTTGAACAGCCTTCTGGCCATCTTTTCATTTGCACAGTAGCATGAATCAATTGAGCCCTATGAAGCAATAAGATGCTGGCAATTTTAAAACATGGTGTAACAGGAAGGATGAGAAAATTCAGCAGCTCTGAGGTGTCTTGATCAAGACATATATCAAAATGTATAATTATAATGCACCAATAAATGAACATAAAAAAAAAGAAAGGTAGTCTTGGTGCGACTGACAAGGAAGTTGGAGTAACCCCCTAACATGGTGATGATGAACATTGGGTGTTATTGGTCAGGGTTCACTAGATTAACAGAATTCACAGAATGAGTATATGAAAAAGGGGTTTATTAGATCAGCTCACAATGTAGTCCTGAGTTTCGACTGCACGTGAAGAATCAGAGGAATCAGTAGCTGGTCGGGCTGGAGCCTTAGCTTTGAAGCAACCACCAATTCAGTCCAGTCCAAGATGTGAAGATAAGGAAACTCTTTGGAGAAACGATGGTGAAGTTTCAGTTCGAAGGCTGGAGGCCGACGATCTCAGACGAGAGCAGAAGATCAAGAAGCTCTTCAAGGAAACGGCAGAGTTGAAGACCAACGATCTCAGACGAGAGCAAATGCGTTTTCTTCAGGAAGAGTCGCAGCTCCCTCTACGCGGCTTTCTCCTTCTTTTATCTAAGTCCTGCACCTATCAGAACCCTGCTACCCACATTTAGGGCAGGACTTCCGGTTCATTCTGCTGTTACACAACCAAAGTCACATGATCTTAGGTGGGTCAAGTTGACAAACCAGACCAACTATCACACATTGGGTGTTAATCATCTAGGCAACTGACAAGGAAGTTGGAGTAACCCCCTAACATGGTGATGATTAACATTGGGTGTAGTGGTGGTGATGGCAGATGAAATTTATAAGATGATCATCAGAGCAACCATATGAAGCACATACTATTATTACCCCCAGTTTACAGATAAGAAGACCGAGACTTCTGGAAGTTATATCCAAAGTCACACCGTATTGGTCAGTTATAGAGCTGAATTGCTGGCCTACTATGTGGTATTCCTGGAAGGGAATAGTGATACTGAGCAACACAGGATGTAAGGGGAGGGACCCAGGCAGGAAATATCATGGCACACCTCATGTGCTTAATCAGAGGAAACATGTTTCTTAGAACACTTGAAAGGGTAAGAATCAAAGGGTAAACAAGAGAGACCAGTCCCCAATATTGAGCTCAATTCAGAAAAGTTGGCAGAAAGGAGAGTTGATGCAGCAAATGAAGAAAAGGGAAATGGCCAAAGGGAAATAAATCATTTTTTCTCAATCTTTTCATTCCCACAGTTGAAATTAATTATAGAGGAGAAAAAATAAATACAGCATCAAAAATAAGACAGTTAATTAAAAGGCAGAAAATACTAATAGAAAAAAATTTAGACGGGCTTCTATGTTGGGATAATAATAGAAGAATAGTTACAATTGTATGATTTAAATCCCAGTTTAGTTCATTTGAAAGAAAGAACACAGAGATGCTGTGCTTTGTATAATAAATGATGCCATCCCTAGCTTCCTTGTACACCTCAGGCTGGCATGTGGACTCTTTGGATATATGCTTTTGTGTAACTCACACAGCTCCTGACATAGCATTTGCCTACAGTGAGTGCTCGACAAAATGTCATTTCTCAACATTGAGTTGGATGATTATCACAACTACTTTTCTATTAGGCCAGAGTCTAATTTTTCTTCTTTCAGAGTTTCATGATATGTGAAACACTATGGGACTTCACTGCTTAAATGTGTTTGGAAATTCAAGATCAGAGATTAAGAATATGAACCTTGTAGTTAAACCTGGTTTTTAATCCCAGCTCCTCTACCTATTAGATCTAGAATTTTAAACATGTTATCTATCTCTCTGACCTTCAGTTTCCATACTTGTAAGCTAGTGCTATTTATAGCCACCTCCCAGGTTGTTGTGAGGATGGAAGAAAATAGAGTCTGGTATGATCCTAATTCCACAGTAAAAGGAGATAATGGATGGGAGGGTGGATGGTTGGGAAACAAAACTAAAACAGTGGATGCCTCAAAAAGAAATTAATGGACTTAGGAATACCTAAAATTGGGGATAAAAAGAAGTGACATGAATTTTTAGAGGGTACCATCACCTCTCTAATAGCTCCTAGTAGTTTTAGTTTTAGAAGTATTTGAATGCCCACAATATTTGTTTGGCTTCTAAAATTTGACTATGAATTAAAAAGCTAACAAAGAGCTCTCAAGGAAAGCTCTGAAGGCACTTGTGCTGAGATCTAAATCCTTCACGTGACTCGAGTGATTAACTGAAATTGTGGGCCAGTATAGGGAAGTGGATGGCTGGGAAGGACGATGACACTGCTGAGCTTAGGGGGATTGACATTTTATTTTGCTACCTGCCTTGCCAAATGATTCTCTTTCTCCTCCTCCATAAACTATTTTTGAGAATCCAACTGTTAGGAATTAACCTGTGGCACTAATCATAGCTTGCTTATCCCAGAGTTTTTCCTACCAGTGTTTTCACTGTTTTACGCTCAGCTCTCATGTTTATGACTGAGAGGTAGGATGGGAGTAATTCATTTGGAAACAAATATGCCAAGAATTGTATTTAATAATCACACCACTTATAATGAAAGTCCTTCCTGAATGCCAATAGGGGCCAGTTAAGTTTTTAATGTCTTCAGAAGGACGTTCATACTCTCAGGAAGTGAACATGATCAGCAAAGGCATCCACTGCCCAAGCATTGCCCTGCTCTTTGGTGGCTTTTTCAAAGATAGCATCCTGGTCACTTAAAAGGAATCAGTTCTAAATGATGCAAGATCCTCAGAACTCTTTTAAATCTCAATGCCCAGATGGAAACTCTACAGCTCCGAGCATAACTGGTTTAAAAGCAACTTGAGCTATTTAAGAATTTTAAGAAGGACCAGAACTTCATTGCCTTGAATCCTAGAATTCCTTTTCCTGTGTAAAGGGCCCTCAATGCCTTTTAATAGCTACAAAGAGACCCAGGGCTTAGAAGTTGATAACTCTTTTGAAATCATCTCCTCAGAACCAAGAGGAAGGCTAAAATAATGGTGAAAGTATCACCTATTTTATCCCTTCCTGCCTTGTAAACTCATTGCATCCCAACACCAACCCACCCACCCACCCTGGACACCCCAATCAGTGTTTGCCTGGTTAACTCTAACTTTCAGAACTTGTTTAATCCTCACTTCCTCTGTGAAGTATTTCCAACCTCCCTGCTGTACCATGGTCCTACTCAAGGTAGATTGTCGAAGAAAAAAATTGAACCAGAAAAGTTAAACAAGCAAGGAAGACAAACATCCTCCATATTTTTCTACCAACTCATTCCAGGGCTTAACAAAAGTTAACTATGAACTTGTCTAGTCCCTACTTGTATTTTGTTTCCCACTATATCCTTAGTACAGAGTACTCAGAGTACCTAGCACATAGTAAAAATTCCTTAAGTATTTGTGGAGTAAGGAGAAAGTTCTGAAAGAACTGTGCCTTCAGAATCTCCCGCTCTTTCTTTGGTATTATAGGGTTAAAGATTCATGTGGCTATTGGGTAAATGGAGGAGGACTTTATTCATTACTTAAGTATTTATTATAATGAACACAGCACTATCCTATGTAACATATCTTTTACCTGGTTTTCCCTTTGATAAATCAAGTAAGCATAATATATCAAAAGTCTACACACGGATGGAGGAAGCAAGATGGCGACGGAGTAGGAGCCCCTGAACGAGCCTGTCTCAAAACTGTCTCAGAATCGCATCAGGGACTCAGAAATAAACAACATCGCACAGACACAAAAGACCCAAAACCCTAAATCCAGTAACCCAAGTACGAATACGCAGACACAGAGGCTACCAGCTCCAGAATTCCTCAGAAAGCTGCAAG
>PVJS01024138.1:0-15206 GCA_004027185.1 Glis glis
GAGGGGAGGAAAAGCCAGGTGGGGTGGTATACACCTGCAATCACAGCAATTTGGGAGGCTGAGGCAGAAGAGGTGAGATCCTATCTCAAAGTGAAAATAAAGGCTGGGGATGTAGCTCAGTGGTAGAGTGCCCTGGATTCAATCCCCAGGACCAAAAATAAAATAAATAGCCGGGCGTGGTGGCGCACGCTTGTAATCCCACTACTTGGGAGGCTGAGACAGGAGGATCCAGGTTCACTGCCAGCCTCAGCTACTTAGTGAGGTCCTCTGCAACTTAGTGAGACCCTGTTTCAAGATAAAGGATAAAAAATAGGGCTGGGGGTGGGGCTTGGAGGTAGAACACCCCTGGGTTCAATCCCTGGTACTGCAAAATAAATAAATAAATAAATAAATAAATAAATAAATAAATAAAATTAAAAGGGCTGGGAATATAGCTCAGTGGTAGAATGCCTATGGGTTCAATCCCTAGTACCAAAAAGAAGGAGGAGAAAAGAATTAGTTGTTAGAACCCAACTCCACCTCCAATACCTCCTTGTTCTCTTTTATTATCAGAAATACTCATTTTCTCCAATGTCTACCCCTGCCAAGTCCCTTTTTCAGTCTGTGCTGTTGGGGTGGGGACAACAAAGGTGTTTCAACTAGGCTGGGGCAGCTGCGTCCACCTTGGCCAGCCCGAGGCCTGGAGGTGCTTGGAGCTCTTTTGGGCCACCATCATATTTGTACAGTAGTTTCCATGGGCTCACATTCTATGGTTTTAGTTACCCAAGGTCCAAAAACATTGAATGTAAACTTCCAGAAATAAATAATTTATAAGTTTTAAATAAGTATGTAATTTTATTATTATTATTATACTAAATTTTATTACAGTATATTGTTATAATTGTTCCATTTTACTGTTAGTTGCTGCTGTTATCTTTTACTGTCCCTAATTTATATTTATTTACTTATTTATTTATTTACTTTTTGCAGTACTGGGGATTTAACCCAGGGGCATTCTACCTCTGAGCTACACCCCCAGCCCTATTTTTTATTCTTTATTTTGAAACAGGGTCTCACTAAGTTGCAGCGGGTCTCACTAAGTAGCTGAGGCTGGCCCAAACCTGCGATCCTCCGGTCTCAGCCTCCCAGGTATTGGGATTACAAGCGTGCGCCACCACACCTGGCCTAATTTATAAAGTACACTTTATCATGGGTGAGTATGTATAGGAAAAGCCAGTGTATGTAGGGTTGGGTGCTCTCTGCGGTTTCAGGCATCCTCTGGGGTCTGGTGGATAAGGGGCTACTGTACGGGGCACGGCAGTGGGGGAAGCTTGAGACTTGGAAGACGGGGGCCAGGAGCACATCAGTTGGGAAGCATAGGGACAATGACACTTCCCAGAAGAATCCCAGGAAACTCATGTTCTAGACACGAAGGTCAGTCCTGGGCTAAGATACTCCAGGCAATGTGGCTTTTCTCCAAGTTGGGTAGAGAGATGGGGAGAAGTTACTGGAACCAGAATCCTTGCAATTCAAGAGAAAGGCTCACTCCCCTTCCACTCATTGCTCCAGCTCAGCCACCATCGAGCCCCCACAAAGCCCCGACATATAGCTCCTGCCCCAGGATCTCCCTCCTGCTTTCTCCAGAAGCGAGGGCCGCAATGTCTCACCAGATCTAGGTCGAACCGGATGAACTCCAGCCCAGACACCAAGGTCAGGAACAGCGTCAGGTGGTCGTGGCTGCACACCAGGGCGTTCCTGTGAACCGTGAGAAGCCACACTGGAGCTTCTGGGTCTGATTATCAGCATGGCCAATCGCACAGGTGAGCTGTGTTGAGACTGGGCACGTGCCAGCTGCAGCACCTGGATGGCACCCGGCTCCATGTGGCCGTCCCCGCTCCTTCCCTTCCAGTGTTCCCCTGCTGGTCTGGAGCCACACCACACCTGCCTGCCACTGTCTCCAGAGACGGCCTGCAGCGTGAGGCTTGTCAGGCTCTCAGCAGCTGCTATAAATGGTCTCCCTGCAGCAACCCCAGCGAAGGCCGTGGCAAGGTCGAGCGTTCGGTCAGATAGAGGCCTGGTCAGCCCGAGGAGCCCCAGGGCTCCCTGGCCAGCACCACTGTGTCCTCAGCCTGCACTGCTAGGCCAGGCCTCTGACACGGCATGCTATGGCGTTGCATGCGACAGAGGCTTTGGGACGAGGCCTGGGGAGTGGGAGGCCAGGTGAGAGAGCGTTGCAGACACTCACCTGACATAGTACTTCTGCAGCAGGGCCAGGTTCTCCTGGAACAGACGCAGGTAGCTCTCCAGGGAGTTCTCGTTGAGAGCCAAGTACAGCCAGGCCCGGCCTGCAAGCGAAGGTGCGAGTGACTGAAGGAAGCGGGTCGGGGCGTGCCTGTTTCTCCTTGGTCAAGCAAGGGCACAAAGGAAAGAAGGGTAGGCGAGGGACAGGTGTGCCACCAGCCTTCAGGCCCTAGCCTGTGGCTGCCAGGAACGTCTGAGAGGGGCAGATGGCACACTTCAGAGGGGCTGAGATATGCAGGATGCTGCCCTGGTCCCGCCAACTAACCTGGATACTAGCTCAGGCACAGAACCCAGACTCCTGCTCATGCGCTGGGCCTGGGATCTGAGCTGATGTGCCCACAAACTGTCCCAGGCAGGGAGAAGGCGGCCTTGTGAAGGGTGCTGGCATCTTAACCCCCCCTGCTACTGGAAACTGCCAGGCAGTCCTCCCAGGGCCGCCCTGGCCCGGACCCGAGCCCTGAGCTGCCCACAGGAGGGCATGCTGTCCCGGCCGTGTCTCCCGGGCAGTACTCACTGCGCCCCAGGTTGGTGGCCACGTGCTGCAGCACCTCGATCTGCTTGACGGCTTCTCTCCGGGTGAAATGCACCACGAGCACCCAGTAACCAGAGGAGAGGTCCTGCAGCCTGTGAGGACGGGACAGCAGCGCTGGGCCTGGGCAGCACCACCCCACGAAGCGGCAGCAGGGGTTCCCATGAGCACCCAGCATGGCTCCACGCCACCCTTCCCTGCCCGGCCGGTTTCCAGGGTTAACTACAGAGAGGCTGCGGCCAGTCGAGTGAGGCTGGTCTGTGGCAGGGGACAGAGGCAACAAGGAAGACCGGGAGCATCTCCCTCTAGCACTCACCCGTACAACAGCGCGTGGTCCAGGTGCTCACACAGGCGCTGCAGGACCTTGTCGTGGTTCCGGATGGCGGGGGTCTCATCCTCGCACGCGGCAAAGTAGCTCTGCAGCTGAAGGAGAAACCAGAAATGGATAAAGAGGACGGCTCGGAAGTTCTGCAACTAAGAACACGGCCCAGAAAACCACCAGCAGATGATGCACCACGAGGACCAACAGTCTACCTCGACTGCCCTGCCTGCTGTGGACCCTGCGCTGGATGTTCCAGAGGACAAAGGCTGTCTCCTCGCAGCCCGTCCCCAAAGGCCCTCAGTATGCACATTGCGTAAGGACACCTTTTATTTATTTTGGTGACACTGGGGATTGAACCCAGGGGCGATCGACCTCTGAGCTTTACACTCAGCCCTCTTTTATTTTCTTTTGAAACAGGAGCTCACTAAGGTACTGAACGTTAGCCTCAAACTTGCAATCCTCCTGTCTCAGCCTCCCAAATATGGGGATTACAGGTGTGCACCACCAGACCTGGCTGCATGATGACATCGTGGTGCTGAGGAGGCATTCACAGCCCCCGCACAGAGGTCAGGGGGCACTAGGCTTCGGGCGAGGCCACACGCCGTACAACTCCAGGGCCATCGCAAACAGTGCTGTACATCGCTGTACAGCACGGCGCCTGCTGGGGGCTGGCTGCCCTCTGCACACACTAAGGGCTGATGGACTGGGTCACCTGCTCTGACGGCCTTGCCAAAGGCTGACATGGGGCACTGGATTTGCCTAAGGGACCTGGCAGGGCTGGATACCGATCTGGGTACATGCCAGGCTCATGTCAAGCCCTGCCCCAAAAAGGTCACTGTTCCCAGGCTGGACTGCTGCAAGATCTGGACAGCAGGTGAGGTGAACTGCAACTGCGGTTACAGAGGACGCCCCCAACAAAGCCCTGCGAGGAAAGTCTCGCCAAGTCCACGTTAGCATGCCTGACTGGCTGTTGCCTTTCCAATGGCCAGAGGGAGAAGAACACAGAAAGAGCACAGATCCCTGAACACTGGTCTCAGGTTTAAACTCTTAGGACAAACACGTTCTCAAGTGTTTTCTGGAAGCAGTGGTACAGACGGCTGCAGCAGGCGGGACACATCAACCACACCAATAAGCATGTGCTCTTGGAGCGAGACCAACCATTCAACCCCCACAACAAAAATAGCCTCTCTTCTCTGGGGCCCAGAGCAAGCCCAGCAGTGCTGCTGGCTGGGGACAGGCCTCAGTCCTGCAGGATTAACCCACGCCCCAGCAGCAAACTGGAGCACCAAGAGGAAAAGCTGGTAGAGCTGCAAAACAGAGCCAGGCATGGTGGTACACATCTGTATTCCTAGTACTTGGGAGGCCGAGACAGGAGGATCACAGGTTCAAGGACAGCCTCGGCAATGTAGTGAGACTCTCAGCAACTTAGCAAGACCCTGTTTCAAAACAAAAAATAAGATAGGGCTGGGGATACAGCTTGGAGTAGAATGCCCCTGGATTCAATCCCCAGTACCACAAGCACACAAAAAGAACTACAAGACAGAGAATGAACCCATGACACCCATATACCTGCCTCTTGGTGGGGGCTGAGGGATTCTTTTAGGCTTTAGTTTTAAGTACTGTAACACTGGTGTCAAGTTTCTTTAAAAAAAATTTTTTTGGGGGGCCGGGCGTGGTGGCGCACACTTGTAATCCCAGTACTTGGGAGGCGGAGACTGGAGGATCTGGGTTCGCAGCCAGCCTCAGCTACTTAGTGAGGCCTCTGCAACTTCATGAGACCTGGTTTCAAAATAAAGTATAAAAAATAGGGCTGGATATGTAGCTCGAAGGTAGAACACCCCTGGGTTCAATCCCCGGTACCACAAAAAAAAAATTTTTTTTTTAATTCCAAAATCTGAGCTGGGTGTGGTGGCCCACACTTGTAATCCCAGTACTTGGGAGGCTGAGACAGGAGGATCGCAGATTCGAGACCAGCTTCAGTAACTTAGCAAGACTCTCAGCAACCCGGTGAGACCCTGTTTCAAAACAAAAAATAAAAAGGACTGGGGGTGTAGCTTGGAGGTAGAATACCCCTGGGTTCAATCCCTGGTACCATTAAAAAAAAGTGTATTTCCTGCCAGGTGTGGTGGCGCACACTTATAATCCCAGTACTTCGGGAGGCGGAGACCGGAGGATCCGGGTTCGTGGCCAGCCTCAGTGCTCTCTCTCTCTCTCTCTCTCTCCTCAGTGAGGCCCTCCTCAACTTCGTGAGACCCATTTTCAAAATAAAGTATAAAAAATAGGGCTGGGGGTGTAGCGCGGAAGGTAGAACGCCCCTGGGATCAATCCCCAGTACCGCAAAAAAAAAGTATATTTCCATATCATTACATATAGATCACGATCTTCTTTTTCATAATCACATTGCATTCTAAACTATGATGGACCATACTTTTTTTTTGTGGTACTGGGGATTGAACCCAGGGGGATTCTACCTCCAAGCTACACCCCCAGCCCTATTTTTATTCTTTATTTTGAAACAGGATCTCACTAAGTTGCCGAGAGCCTCACTAAGTAGCTGAGGCTGGCTGCAAACCTGTGATCCTCCTGTCTCAGCCTCCCAAGTACTGGGATTACAAGTGTGCACCACCATGCCCAGCTGGACCATACTTTTAACCATTTGTTTTGTTTTGTTTTGTTTTGTTCAGTGCTGGGGATTGAACCCAAGGCCTCGCACATGCTGGGTAAATGCTGCACCACTGAGCTGCGTCCCCAGCCCAACCACTGTGAAACATGGATACTGTCCCAGTTCTTTGATGTCAAACATGATATTGCGCCGGGCATGGTGGCACACGCTTGTAATCCCAGTACTTGGGAGGCTGAGACCGGAGGATCTGGGTTTGCGGCCAGCCTCAGCTACTTAGTGAGGCCCTCCGCAACTTCGTGAGACCCGGTTTCAAAATAAAGTATAAAAAATAGGGTGGGGGTCTAGCTCGGAGGTAGAATGCCCCTGGGTTCAATCTCCAGTACCGCAAAAAAAATAAATAAATAAAAAAAAACATGATATTGCAATGAAGTCTATGCAATCCTGTGTGGGAATTTCTATCTAGTGAATGTTTAAAAGTGGAGCTGCTTGAGTCGGGTGTAGTGCCACACATTTATAATACCAGTATGGGAGGCTGAGACACAGGTTCGAGGACAGCCTCAGCAAGTAGTGAGACTCTCATCAACCGAGCGAGACCTTGTTTCAAAATAAAAATAAAAAAATAAGGCTGGGAGTGTAGCTTGGAGGTAGAATGCCCCTGGGTTCAATCCCCAGTAACACACACACACACTGCTGAGCTCAGGGACATATCTACAATCCACCTGGGTATTGCCAGTTGCCCTTCTAGAGTGCTGATCAATTCACATTCCCCCACAATGGGCCAACATTGGATATAATTAGTCTAATTTTTGCCAGCCCACTTGGTGAAAAATAGTACCTAATTGTTTTAAATTGTATTTTTCTAATTAAATGGAACATTCTCATCAGCCATTTGTATTTCTCAGTGAAAAGCTTATTCCCAACAGTTGCCCAATCTCTTCCCCAATCCCTTGTCTTTTTCTTACTCATCTGTCACAGATCTTTGTTCACACTGAATTCAGTGTTACCATGTGTCATGTTCCTCCAGGGTCAACTGTCCTTTAAATATTGCTTATGCTTTTTTTCCTTTTGAGAAAATTTATTTTATGCAGGCAAATCTGTCAATATTTTCCTTTATAGTTTCCTGTTTTTCCCACTCTATTACAAAAATACCTTTATTCTCTCTCTTTTCTTGGTACTGGGAATTGAACCCCAGGGCATTTGACCCCTGAACTATGTCCCAATCCCTTTTTTCATTTTGAAACAGGGTGTCTCTAGATTGCTGAGTCTGATCTCAAACCTGTGATCCTCCTGTCTCAACCTCCCAAGAACTGGGATTACAGACTTGCACCACTGTGCCCGGCATCTTTATTCTTTTATTTATTTATTTAACAGTACTGGGAATTGAACCCAGGGCCTTGCATAGGCTAGGCAAGCACTCTGCCACCAAGCTACATCACCGGCCCTTTTTATTTTGTGACAGGGTCTCACTAGGTTGCCCAGACTGGCCTCAAACTTGTGGTCCTACTGCCTCCGCCCCGAGTAGCTGGGATTATAGACACGGGCCACTATACCCAGCTTCTTTTTTAGTTTTAGGATGTTTTGATTTTCCCACCTCCGGTGTTGGGGATTGAACCCAAGGCCTTGCATATGCTAGGCAAGCCTCCTCCCACTGAGCTACACCCCGGCCCTGGGTTTCTTTCTTTTTTTTTTTTTTTTTTGCGGTACCGGGGATTGAACCCAGGGCCGTTCTACCTCCGAGCTACACCCCCGGCCCTATTTTTTATACTTTATTTTGAAACCGGATCTCACGAAGTTGCGGAGGGCCTCACTAAGTAGAGAGAAAGAGAGAGAGAGAGAGGGAGAGAGAGAGAGAGAGAGAGAGAGTGAGCTGAGGCTGGCCGCGAACCCAGATCCTCCGGTCTCTGACTCCCAAAGTACTGGGATTACAAGTGTGCACCACCACGCCTGGCCCTTCTTTTATATCTTTTGGTAATTTTTTGTTTTGTTTTGTTTTGGTTTTGGTACTGGGGATTGAACCCAGAGGCATTCAACCTCTGAGCTATACCCCCAGGCCTTTATTTTGAAACAGGGTCTCGCTATGTTGATGAGAATGTCACTACTTGCTGAGACTGTCCTGGAACCTGCGATCCTCCTGTCTCAGCCTCCCAGGTACTGGGATCACAGGCGTGCGCCACCACCCCCAGCTCTTTGGGTAAGTTTTACAGCTTTCATTAGATACATCTTGTGCATTAATTTCCAGGTAGGCTGCATACCTACACACAGTATTATGAGTTAGGGAATAATCTGCAGTCATGAAACAACTTCTGAAAACCATCCAATACAAAGACTGTACATGGTGCTGATGGAGAGAGGGCTTGGGAGGGGGAGGCACGGGTCCATGGCCTGGCTCTGCTGATACACAGCTGCACAGTTTGGGCAAATTACCCCACCCTCTCACTCTCATTTTTATGCATCTGTAACACAGGTTAAAAGGACTTTTTAGAGCTAAATTGTCCTATACAGTAGTCTCTATTCATATAGATTGTATTTAAGTATCTCCTAGTATCTGAGAAGCTGAGATAGGAGGCTCATAGGTTCAACGCCAGCGCACAGCAACTTAGCAAGACCCTGTTTCAAAATTTCAAAATAAAGCCAGGCGTGGTGGCGTACACTTGTAATCCCAGTACTTGGGAGGCTGAGACCAGAGGATCGCAGGTTCGCGGCCAGCCTCAGCTGCTTAGTGAGGCCCTCCACAAATTAGTGAGACCCTGTTTCAAAATAAAGAATAAAAAATAGGGCTTGGGGTGTAACTCGGAGGTAGAATGCCCCAGGGCTCAATGCCCAGTACCACACACACAAAAAAAATTTCAAAATAAAAAGGGCTGGGGGTGCGGTGCACACTTGTAATCCCAGTACTTGGGAGGCTGAGACAGGAGGGTCCAGGTTCATGGCCAGCCTCAGCTACTTAGTGAGGCCCTCCGCAATTTAGTGAGACCCTGTTTCAAAATAAAGAATAAATATAGGGCTGGGGGTATAGCTCAGAGGTACAGTGCACCTGGGTTCAATCCCCAGTACCAAATAATAATAATAATTTAAATGAAACAAAATTAGAAATTCGGCTCTACTTGTACCAGTCACATTTCAAATGCTAAGTAGCCACATGTGGCCAGTGGCTCCTGTATTAGTGCAAAAATAGAGCATTTCTGTCACTGCTGAAAGTTCTGTTGGATACTGCTGGTATAAGGGGATCAAATGATAAAAAGCATGCAAAAGGCTTAGCACAGGACAGGTACTGTAGCAAGTGCTCAATAAACACTAGTGGGGATTCTTAACAATACTGAACCCATCTTCTTGGTCAAACCAATGCATAGCTCTTGGCTAAATGTAAGTTCAGATGCAAAGACACGAGGATGTGCTCAGCTCTCAGTAACTAATACTCACTGGCAGGTGCTTCCAATACCTGCTCTCACACACTCTTTTTTTTTTTTTTGTGGTACTGGGGATTGAACCCAGGGGCGTTTTACCTCCAAGCTACACCCCCAGCCCTATTTTTTATTCTTTATTTTGAAACTGGGTCTCACGAAGTTGCGGAGGGCCTCACTAAGTAGCTGAGGCTGGCCGCGAACCCGGATCCTCCGGTCTCCATCTCCCAAGTACTGGGATTACAAGTGTGCGCCACCATGCCCAGCTTCAGATACTATTTTTTTTATAGAAGTCTACAAAATCCTTACTCTTGTAAAACTTACATTCTGGTGGCAAAGATAAACTATGTGTAAATATATAATATGGCATTGTAGAGCAGTACGTGTTATAAAAAACAAAACAGGGCCAGGCATGGTGGTGTACACCTATAGTCCCAGTACTTGGGAGGCTGAGACAGGTGGATTGCAGGTTCGAGGCTAGCCTCAGCAATTCAGCAAGACTCTGTTTCAAATATATATATGCCGCTTTCCACTTCTGGAAACAGACTATTCCAGACCCTTTCTCTAGAATGTACCTCTTTATCATAGCCTTTTTTTTGTGTGTGTGGTATTAGGGATTGAACCCAGGGGCGTTCTACCTCCGAGCTATACCCCCAGCCCTATTTTTTATTCTTTATTTTGAAACAGGATCTCACTAAGTTGTGGAGGGCCTCACTAAGTAGCTGAGGCTGTCCTTGAACCTGAGATCCTCCTGTCTCGGCCTCCCAAGTACTGGGATTACAAGCGTACGCCACCACGCCTGGCTTAAGTGTTATATTTTGGGGGGTACTAGGGATTGAGCCCAGGGCATTCTACTTCCAAGCTACACCCCCAGCCCTTTTATTTTATATTTTGAAACAGGTTCTTGCTAAGTTATTGAGGATGGCCTCAGACCTGCAATCCTCCTGTCTCAGACTCCCAAGTACTGGGATAACAGACATGGACCACCATGCCTGGCTAAATAAGTAAAAAGGGCTGGGGTGTAGCTTGGACGCAGGATGCCCCTGGGTTCAATCACCAGTATCAAAAATAAAAATAAATAAATAAATAATACAAAAAGAGCTGGCTGGGCATGGTAGTACATACTTGTAATCCCAGTACTTGGGAGGCTGAGACAAGAAGGATTGCAGGTTCGAGGCCAGCCTCAGCAATTTAGTGAGACTCTGTTTCAAAAAAACAAACAATTAGAAAATGGGGCTGGAGCCAGGCATGGTGGTGCACGCTTGTAAACCCAGTTCTCAGGAGGCTGAGACCGGAGGATCTGGGTTCGTGGCCAGCCTCAGCTACTTAGTGAGGCCTCCACAACTTAGTGAGACCCTGTTTCAAAATAAAGAATTAAAAAAATAGGGCTGGGGGTGTAGCCCGCAGGTACAATGCCCCTGGGTTCAATCCCCATACCGCAAATAAATAAATAAATAAATAAATAAATAAATAAATAAATAAAAAATGGGGCTGGGGTGTAGCTCAGAGGGAGAATGCCCCTGGGTTAAATCCCCAGTATAAACAAACAAACAAATAAATAAATGGGGCTGGGGATATAGCTCAGTGGTGGAGTGCTTGCTTAAAATGGCCAAAGACCTGGGGTTTAATCCCCAATACTGCCAAAAATAAATAACCAAGGCTGGGTATGGGGGCCTATTATAAATACTGGGTCAGAGAAGATCTCTCGGAGGACATGGCTGTTGAAGTGCTTAGGGGAAGAGTATTCCAGGTAGGGAACAGCAGGTGCAAAGGTCCAGAGGCAGACGCAACAGTGAGAGGCAGGTATGGCTGGCTCAGGGGTGAGGGTGTGAGTGGTAGAGATGAGGTCAGAGGCGGCCAGGGCCGGTCACGCACAGCTGCCCAGGAGATGGTAAGGACTCTATACTGCATGACCAGTTGGATGGGAAGCTGCCTGGGGTGGAGAACGGAAGTAACATGATCAGATGCATGTCACAAGGCTGCTGTAGCTGTGTGGACAGACTGGGAAGGCCGAGGCGGAGGCAGAGAGACAGCTGGACGGCTCTCAGCAGTGCGGGTGGGGGAATGGAACCGGGCTTTGGTGGTGGAGGAAGTGAGAAGGGGCTGGAGTCAGGATCTGACGGGGGTACCCGGGATTTGTCAATGGATTGGATGCGGGAAAGGAGAAAAGGAGGTGCCAACAATTCTTGGGCTTTTGGTCTCAGCAACTGAATGTCAGAGCCATTTCTGGGTCAGGTGGCATTCTGCCATGATAAGTTCAAAATGCCTGTCAGATATCTAAGTGGAGATGTCAAGGAGGTGGTTATAAGCCAGGAGTGATGGCGCACGCCTGTAATCCCAGTACTCAGGAGGCTGAGACAGGAGGATTGCAGATTCGAGGCCAGCCTTAGCAATTTAGTGAGACCTTCAGCAACTTAGTAAGATCCTGTTTCAAAATAAATAATAAAAAAATAGAAGCCAGGCGTGGTGGCACATGCTTGTAATTCCAGTACTTGGGAGGCTGAGACAGGATTGCAGGTCCATAGCTAGCTTCAGCAATTTAGTGAGGCCATCCGCAACTTAGTGAGACACTGTTTTTTTTTTTTTTTGCGGTACCGGGGATTGAACACAGGGGCGTTCTACCTCCGCACTATGCCCCCGGCCCTATTTTTTAAACTTTATTTTGAAACTGGGTCTCACGAAGTTGCGGAGGGCCTCACTAAGTGGAGAGAGAGAGAGACAGAGAGAGAGAGAGAGAGAGAGAGAGAGGGAGCTGAGGCTGGCCGCGAACCCAGATCCTCCGGTCTCTGCCTCCCAAAGTACTGGGATTACAAGCGTGCGCTACCACGCCCGGCCGAGACCCTGTTTTAAAAAAAATAAGCCAGGTGTGGTGATGCATGCTTGTAATCCTAGTACTTGAGAGGCTGAGATGGGAGGATCCGGGTTCGCGGCCAGCCTCAGCTACTTAGTGAGGCCCTCCGCAACTTAGTGAGACCCTGTTTCAAAATAAAGATTAAAAAATAGGGCTAGGGGTATAGCTCAGAGATAGAATGCCCCTGGGTTCCATTCCCAGTACTGCAAAAATAAATAAATAAATAAATAAATAAAACAGAGCTGGATAAAATAGGGCTGGGGGTGTAGCTCAGAGATCGAATGCCCCTGGGTTCAATCCCCAATACAAATTAAGTAAGTAAGTAAGTAAGTAAGTAAGTAAATAAATAAATAAATAAAATAAAAATAGGGCTGGGGATATGGCTCGGAGGTAGAATGTCTCTGGATTCAATACCCAGTACCACACACACACACACACACACACACACGGAGGCTGGAGTTTGGGGAGAGGTGGGTGCCACCAGCCTCACATCTCATGCCGTGGGGGGCTGAGGCCATCCTGGGCGTGCGGGCAGAGGAGCATCTGAGTGCCCAGCAGCCGGGCTCCACCTTAGACCAGGGTGCAGTTCAGGCAACTCCACAGGCGCACCTGAGAACCTGCAGAGGTAACCAGGCCCAGGCACCTCCCAGGCCAGCTGGTGGGAACCTCTGGAGGCAGGCCTAGGAACAGCATTTCTTTTTTTTTTTTTCTTTTTTGGCGGTACCGGGGATTGAACCCAGGGGCGTTCTACCTCCGCGCTACGCCCCCGGCCCTATTTTTTATACTTTATTTTGAAACCAGGTCTCACAAAGTTGCGGAGGGCCTCACTAAGTAGAGAGAGAGAGAAACAGGGAGAGAGAGAGAGAGCTGAGGCTGGCCGCAAACCCGGATCCTCCGGTCTCCGCCTCCCAAAGTACTGGGATTACAAGTGTGCGCCACCATGCCCGGCTACAGCATTTCTTTTTGATGCTCCCCAGAACTTCTGGGCCCAGCCAGTGAGGTCGGGGAGTACCAGGAAAGCGTGAGCTCCAGAAGCCAGGCCAAGGTTGGGGCTCAGGGTCTGGGAACTAAAAGGGAAACGGGGAGCCCTGAGGAGAGCCACTGGGTGAGGGCAGGGACGGCACCCTGACCGGAGTGTGCAGGACGGCAGCGGCTGGTGCCCAACGTGTTTGAAGCAAACAACCCTGAGCTACACCCCCAGCCCTTTCTATTTATTATTTTTTGAGATAGGGTCTCTCTAAATTGTTGAAGGTCTTGCTAAGTTGCTACGGCTGGCTTTTTTTTTTTTTTTTTTTTTTTTTTTGCGGTGCTGGGGATTGAACCCAGGGGCCTGAGCTACACCCCCGGCCCTATTTTTAATCCTTTATTTTGAAACCAGGTCTCACGAAGTTGAGGAGGGCCTCACTAAGTAGCTGAGGCTGGCCGCGAACCCGGATCCTCTGGTCTCAGCCTCCCAAGTACTGGGATTACAAGCTGGGTGTGCGCCACCACACCCAGCTGCTATGGCTGGCTTTGAACCTGCTTTCCTCCTAGCTCAGCCTCCCAAGTGCTGGGATTACATGTGTGTACCACCATGCCCTAGGCTCAAACAAGGCATTTTTAAAAATGACATTAATGAAGCAATTGGAACTTGAAAACTTACGTGTGTTTTTTCTTTTTTGGGGGGGGCACTGGAATTGAACTCAGGGGCATTCTACCTCTGAGCTATACCCTCAGCCCTTTTTAAAATTTGAAACTGGGTCTCACTAAATTGCTGAGGGTCTCATTAAGTTGCTGAGGCTGGACTCAAACCTGCAATCATCCTGTCTTGGCCTCGAAAGTACTGGGATTACAGGTGTGTACCACCATGCCTGGATAACTTAACAGAGATTTGATGGTATTAAGAAAAGTTATTATTAATTTTTTAAAGATGTAATGGCAGTATCAGGTTATATGAGAAGAGACTCCTCATCTTTGAGCAATATTGTCTTTTCTTTCTTTTGGGGAGGTACTGGGGATTGAACCCAAGGGCATTCTACCTCTGAGCTATAACCCTAGCCCTACTTTTTATTTCTTTTTCTTTTTTTTTTCTTGCGGTACCAGGGATTGAACCCAGGGGCATTCTACCTCCGGGCTACACCCCCAGCCCTATTTTTTATTCTTTATTTTGAAACAGGGTCTCACTGAGTTGTAGAGGGCCAACTGGGCAATATATTCTGAAGTACTTATGGATATCTGGAATCTGCTTCAAAACAACAGAGGGAGGGGAATACAGCTGACACAGGGCAGTCCATGAGATGGTAGGAGCTGTAGCTGAGGCTTCAGGAAGCACTTAGCCTAATTTTGGTCAGAACAGAGAGAGGGGACAGGAAGAGAAGAGAGAAAGAGGAGAGAGGGAAGAAGGAGGAAGGGAGGGAGGTAAGGAAGGAGGAAGAAAGCAAACAAGCCAGCAAATGAATAAGAGACAGCGGGGTGTGGTGGTGTACGCTTATAACCCAGTACTTGGGAGGCTGAGACAGGAGGATCATAGGTTTGAGGACAGCCTCAGCAACATAGCGAGACTCTCAGCAACCTAGAGAAACCCTCTTTCCAAACAAAAATAAAAAGGGCTAGGAGTGTAGCTTAGAGGTAGAATGTCCCTGGGTTCAGCCTCCAGGAATCCCCCTTACCCCCAAAAAAAGATCAGAAGACAGCAAATACAGAAAACTCCTTTGACCAGTTTTGCCAAAAGGGTGGTGGGAAAACGGGTAGAGTGGGGAGTCAAATTCTCAAACAGGAAAGACGAGATGGGCTCTACTGTCCCAGGGGAGGGGTGGCCGCGTAGGTGGGCCCAGATGCAGGGGGCTGGCATGCTTGATCATGGGAGGATGAAAAAGTTATCATCAGAAGAAATTTAAAAACAAGCAAGGTCAGCTGAGAATGAAGAGATAGATTAAGTATTAAAGTAATTTTTTTTTAAAAAAAAGCTATGGTTTCACTAGGCACAATGGCACCCAGCTGTAACTACAATACTTGGGAAGCCAAGACAAGAGGATAGTAGGTTCAAGGCCAGCCTAGGCAACTTGGCGAGACCCTGTTTCAAAACAAAAAATAAAAAGGGCTGGGGGTGTAGTTTGAAGGTAGAATGTCCCTGGGTTCAATCCCCAGTATCAAAAATTTTTAAATAAATAAATTTAGAAAAACAGCTGGGCGTGGTGGTACACACTTGTAATCCCAGTACT
>PVJS01024138.1:15306-29046 GCA_004027185.1 Glis glis
CTGGGTTCAATCCCCAGTACCAAAAAAAAAAAAAGAGAGAGAGAGAGAGAGAGGCAAAGCCGGCCTCGACAACCTAGCAAGGCCCTCCGTGACTTAGTGGGACCCTATTTCCAAATAAGAAATAAAATCGGGCTGGGGGTATAGCTCAGAGGTAGAATGCCTCTGGGTTTAATCCCCCCAGTGTGAATGAGAGAGAGAGAGAGAGAGAGAGAGAGAGAGAACAGGCTATGCTTTCCCCAAAGCCCATGAACTCTGAGGCCTCTGTCTCAAAAGCCTGTTCCCAGCCCACACCCTGGATTGGCTAAGCTGCTCCTCCGTCCCTGATTTTTGTGATTTTTGGGGTGTGCTTAGGCATACAGCCTGAGGGGAGCTGGCTCAGCTCATCCTGGGCTCCCTCGAAGCCAGGAGGAGGGCGCTCCCTTAGCACCCTGGGAAGACAGGCCATCACAAGACTGCACCAGATCCCGTGGCTTCGGGGAAATGTGGGTGGCACACTCCAGCAAGCCAAGAAATGCCTGACGCCGAGCATTTTAATTAGGGTCAGTCCCACTCTGCTCTGAGCTGCCGGAGGCTGGTCCTCTGTATTGTCTTTTACAGACCTACAATCACAAGACAGTATCTATGACTGGTATCAAGAAATCCTTCTGATTGTTCCCAGTAGGTAACTCAAAGGCAGCTGTGAAAGGCTATAATTGGCCAAATGTAAAGATGGTTATGGGTGACCTCCTTTCTTTCTCCCTGGTCAGTCAAGACCAGAAGAGGATGGGGCTGCGCAGCCTGGCAGCCCAACAGATGGGAGATCTGGGTCCACTCACCACTGACTCACAGGCTGTCCTGGGGGAGGACAGGGAGGGTCACACTTCTGCATTCACAGAACAGGACAAATCCCTGCTCCAACGCCAGGAGGGTTCGCAGGGCTGGATGGGCTCGGGGCTGTAAACACAGCTGCCTGAACTGCTTGCCCACCGTGGAGCTCCACTGTGGCACCTGCCCACGCCTGCGCCTGCGCCTGCCCATGCCTGCTCACACACAGAGGGTACAGGCCTGTGGATGGAGGAGAAACGCAGCCTGGTGCCACCTGACGCATGGCTCTCTTCTGCTGCCCAGGGAGGAGGTCGCCAAGTAACAGCAGCCTCCCTACTGGCTCCATGGAGACCAAGTGTATTTAGACGGCAGAATATTTAGGACAGCCTCAGCAGTCCAGGTTTAGGAGGTGGAACCCCAAAAGCAGAAAAGGCCTCAACTGAAGGAAGGGTGGACTGCTTCCTCACCTCCAATCACCCCTTTAAAGAATTAAATCAGCAGCCAGGCGTGGTGGCACACGCCTGTAATCCTAGTACTTGGGAGGCTGAGACAGGAGGATTGCACGCTTGAGGCCAGCCATGGCAACTTAGCGAGGCTCTCAGTAACCTAGCGAGACCCTGTTTAAATAAATAAATAAATAGATAAATAAATAAATAGGGCTGGAGGTGTAACTTGGAGGTAGAATACCCCTGGGTTCAATCCCCAGCACCACAAAAATTAAATAAATAATAATAAATCAGCCAGCTGGATATGGTATTGTACACCTATAATCCCAGTACTAGAAGGCTGAGACAGGAGGATCTCAGGTTTGAGGCCAGCATGCAGTAACTTAGTGAGACCCTGTTTCAAAATAAAATAGAGATGGGGTGTAGCATAGACATAAAACACTCCTGGCTTCAATTCCCAGTACACCCCCTAAAAATATAAAGTAAAAATGAAAAGGGCTGGGGATGTAGTTCAGTGGTACATAGTTCCAGGTAGCATAGGCTACCTGTAGTTCAGGTAGCATAGGCTACCTGTAGTTCAGGTAGCATAGGCGAGGCTCTGGGTTTGATCCCCAGTACCACACACAAAAAAAAGATACCAAGATTCCGGTTCCTTGGAAGCAGGGCTTACCCTCCTCTGAAGGGACCAAGGGCGCCTTCCAGAGTAGGGAGGACAATGGTAAGAGGCTCTGTCTGCCAAGAGGTTCCTAGGCAAACAGCAGAGGCCCAGCAGCCAGCCAACGGCGTGAAAGAGCGCGTGGCGCACAGGACACTGGGCCGAGGCGGGAGCTGGCAGGAGCCCCGGCCTATGCTGGCACTCCACCTGGGGCTGTGGATGGCACCGGCAGGGGCAGCGGCGTTTCTCAGAGCCTGTCTTTCAAAGCTGGGGCCTTCACTGCTTCCGCCTGTATCTTTCACTTCCCTTTTTCCCGCCTGCTGTGCAGACCTCATGAGTAATTCCCCCACCCAGATGATGGAAAATGAAAAGAAAATAGTCACCGAGGGCACCGTCCGCGCAACCCATTCCGAGGCCCAGGCAGTGTCATTAGATACTCTACAGGCTGAAAGCACAAATACAGGGCGAGGAAGCACGGCGGGCACCTCATGGATTACAAACCCATGCCTGTGTTTGTTTCCCCTCTAGTACTGGGGATTGAACCCAGGGGTGCTCTATCACTGAGCTACATCCCTAGCCCTTTTATTTTTGACTTTGAGACAGGATCTAAGTTGCCCAGGCTGACCTTCAACTTGCGATCCTCCTGTCTCAGCCTCCCAAATAGCTGGGATTACAAGCGTGCGCCCGGAAAATCCATGGTTATTGAAGGGCATTAGGGAGAGCGTGGGTTTACACCTGTCCTACCGCAACTTGTTTACATCTATTCCTTGTCTAGAATGTAAGCCCCCAGGGGCCGGGCAGGATTTGCTCACTGCTCATTCCTAGTGACTAGTCATTTAAGTGACTAGCACGGAGGTCACTCAACTAATAGTTGTTAAGTGCATGCATAGCTTTGTGGAGGACTGGCCCAAGAGAATGACCTGGGGACACGTGGGTTCTCGCTTCAAGGGAACATCATGGAGCCAGGCATGGTGGCTGTAATCCCAGTACTTGGGAGGCTGAGACAGGAGGATCGCAGGTTCGAAACCAGTCACAGCAATTTAGTGAGACTGTAGTGAGACCCTGTTTCAAAATAAAAAAATAAAATAGGGCTGGGGGTGTAGCTCAGAGGTAAAATGCCCCTGGGTTCAATCCATAACAAGGAAGGAAGGAGGGAGAGAAGGAAGGAGGGAGAGAAGGAAGGAGGGAGAGAAGGAAGGAACGAAGGAAGGAAGGAACGAAGGAAGGAAGGAAGGAAGGAGTGCGTCAAGGAGATGGAAAGGCTCAGACGGGGGGAAGGGTAAGAGCCAGACGGCGGTTCTAATCTCAGCTCTGCCCCTCGTGAGCGTCATGACTGGACAGGCTGCTTCTCTGAACCTCATTTCCCTGGTGTGCTGGACACAGCTGAGCCGTCGGTGCGCTGACTGAGGAAAGGGTGTGAAGGTGCCTCGCACGCAGCAGGTGCTGAGTACGTTAAGCACACGGGGTCCTGAGCTGACATCACTGCTTCCTCTCAGCATGTTGGATGTTTTGTGCCTCAGCAGGCTGTGAACCCCGGAAACAAAGAGCTTGAGGCGAAAGCCTGACCATGAAGGCTGACTTCTCCCAAAGACTGAGTTGGGGATTTCTGTGGATTTCAAGCATGGACCAATCCCTTCCTTGTTCTCACACATCACTGGGTTTCTGAGATTCTGTTCATTCCAACCATTAAATGCGGTTCTCCAGGGAGGAGACGGGATTATCAGAAACGAATACTTTCTTCCTTATGTGCTTTTATAATATCTGTAAGCACGTACAAGCAAGGGGGAAGAAGATAAACCACCAACACACAAGTGTGGAGGAGAGCTGAGGCAGGCCCGCTGTGTCACTGGCGAGAGGACGGGAGATGCTCTCAGGACGGGGTGGTTCTAACACCAACAGATCAGTGGCCTGAACTCAGCCCCAGCCAAAGGACTCTCCCAGAAACTGTCCTTATCCCTGCCTCGGATGGACGCTGTAGGGTGTTCACACCTTAAGTGAGCAAGGAGGGGGAGGCCAGGCTGGAAAGACAGCTCACCGGAACTGCTGCCTAGATCACACTCCGCAGGAAGCCCGCTTCACAGCAGCGAGGCCACCTGGGGGAGCTTTCCAACACAAGGGACAAGGGCCCCAGGGCTTCTCCTGGATGTAAGGGCACTGCCAGTTGGCAGCAGCGTGCCCTGCCTCAGTGCTGAAGCCTGAGGCCGAGATGAGCACCGAACAGTCGATAGGGAAGAGCTCCTGCCCAGGAACCTGAGGCCTCTCCCCATGCGAGCCTTCTGCCCACACGTTCCCATCCTCAATCCCAGCTCCTCTCCTTCCTTTCCAATTAAAACACATCTTGAGCAAGGTGTGGTGGTACATGCCTGTAATCCCAGTACTTGGGAGGCTGAGATGGGAGGATCGTAGGGTCAAGGAAAGCCTCAGCAACTTAGCGAGGCCCTCAGCAATTTAGTGAGACCCTGTTTCAAAATAAAAAGGAGCTTGGCGTGGTGGTGCACACTTGTAATCCCAGTACTTGGGAGGCTGAGACAGGAGGATCGCAGGTTAGCGGCCAGTCTCAGCTACTTAGTGAGGCCGTCTGCAACTTAGTGAGACCCTGTTTCAAAAATAAAGAATAAAATATACAGCTGGAGGTGTAGCTCGGAAGTAGAATGCCCCTGGGTTCAATCCCTAGTACTGCAAAATAAATAAGTAAATAGCCGGGCGTGGTGGCGCACGCTTGTAATCCCAGTACTTTGGGAGGCGGAGACCGGAGGATCCGGGTTCGCGGCCAGCCTCAGCTCTCTCGCTCTCTCTCTCCCTGTCTCTCTCTCTCTCCTTAGTGAGGCCCTCCGCAACTTCGTGAGACCCGGTTTCAAAATAAAGTCTAAAAAAAAAAAAGGGCCGGGGGCGTAGCGCGGAGGTAGAACGCCCTGCGTTCAATCCCCGGTACCGCAAAAAAAAAAATAATAATAAATAAATAAATAAAATAAATAAATAAATAAATAGGGCTGGGTGTGTGCCTTCAAAGTAGAATGCCCCAGGGTTCAATCTCCTGTGTATATATATATAAAAAGTTAAACTGGAAATGGTGACACACGCTTGTAATTTGGGAGGCTGAGACAGGAGGATTGCAGGTTTACAGCCAGCCTCAGAAACTTAGGCCCTCTGCAACTTAGTGAAACCCTGTTTCAAAATTAAAAAATAAAATAGGCTGGGGTGTAGCTCAGAGGTAGAATGCCTCTGGGTTCAATCCCTAGTACCACAAAAAAAGAAAAAAAGAGTTAACAGTACTTGGGAGGCTGAGACAGGAGGATCACAGGTTCAAGACCAGCCTCAGCAATTTAGTGAGACTCTCAGCAATCTAGAGAGACCCTGTTTCAAAACAAAAAATAAAAAGGGCTGGGGGTGTAGCTTAGAGGTATAATACTCCTGGGTTCAATCCCCAATACCAAAAAATAAAAAAACAGAAAGAAAAGAAAACAAACAAAAACCCACTCTACCCTTACTCAGAGTGTTAGGTTTCCAGACCAAACATTTCCAGTAGCTGGCATCAGATTTTCAATTTTTCTGTTTTTATTTTTTCCACACTGGGCTCCAGCTGGATGAGGTATGAGGGAGACCCACGGGAATCACACTGCTCCATCTGACACTCGGAGAGTGACCTGTGACTACCAAGTGACCACAGAGGGTCAGCCTTGGTCCACCATCTGAACAGGGAGCCCGCTGCTGCCAGAATGTGACCTGTTCCTCTCTTATCCCAGGTGCAGGTTGAGTTTCTGCCTGGCTTCAAACCATCACATCCTTTCCACCTGGATGGGTCTGAGCTAGAGCCAAGCTTCAGAGAGGACGTTGGCGCGAAGTGCTCTGTGACGGGGTAGGAAGGACCAGTGTTACAAGGCTTCAAATAGATAAACAGATACCTAAATCAATGAGCACCGTGGTGCGCCCCTGTAATCCCATCACTTAGGAGGCTGAGATAGGAGGATTGCAGGGTTGAGGCCAACTGTGGCAACTTAGCAAGATCCTGTTTTTGTTTTGTTTAATTGTGGTACTGAGGATTGAACCCAAGAGTGTTCTACCTCTGAGCTACACAGCCAGCCCTGTTTTCTTTTTTTTTGGGGGGGGGTACTGGAGTTTGGACCCAGGGGCATTTTATCTCTGAGCTATATACCCCAAGCCTAATTTTTTTTTATTTTGAAACAGGGTCTTGCTAGGTTGATGAGAGTCTCACTACTTGCTGAGGCTGTCCTCAAACCTGCGATCCTCCTGCCTCAGCCTCCCGAGTACTGAGATTACAAGCATGCCCCACCACGCCTGGCTTACTTTCTATTTTGAAACAGGGTCTCACTAAGTTGCGGAGGGCCTCACTAAGTTGCTGAGGCTGGCCCTGAACCTGCGTTCCTCCTATCTCAACTTCCCAAGTACTGGGATTACAAGTGTGCACTATCGCACCTGGCTACCGTTTTGAAATTAAAAAAAAAAAATTTTTTTTAAGGGCTGGGAGTGTAGCTCAGAAGCAGAAGGCCCCTGGGTTCAATCTTGAGTACCACACACACAAAAAAAGAAAGCTGATGTTAGAGAAGCATTTCCTAAAAGGCGAACCAAATCGAAAACCAAATGGGCAGGGCTCAGGAAAAGCAGTTACCACTTCTGCCCTAGCATCTATTCCTGGGCCCGGGTGGGGCGGCCCATGGGGTCGGAGCCTGCTGTGTGCCCTATGTGGTTCCTGGCTGGGGGTCTTTGGGGCCTCCCATCCTCTATTCTGCAAGGAAAGGAACAGACATAGCCACAGCCAAAGTCAGGACCCGAGAAAGAGGAAGGAGGGAGAAGGTACTTCACTTTATAAAATGTGTGTATGAATGCTATTTGATTTAGATCTTTGCACTGGTGATTCAGGTCCTTGGGGATTTTCAAAACACTTTCCTCTGAAACCAGAGAGAACAAAACTATTGATCTAAACCAAATGGTCAGTAGAATTCTCACAAAAACCTAAATACCAAGCCCTCTCCAGGAATGTGCTGTCCTTGCTAATTTTTAATGTATTGGCAGAACTGTGTGTGTGTGTGTGTGTGTGTGTGTGTGTGTGTGTGTGTGTGTGTGTACTAGGGATCAAACTCAGGGGTGTTCTACCTCCGAGCTACACCTCGGCCCTTTTTATTTTTCATTTTGAAATAGTCTCTAAATTGCTGAGGCTGGCCTTGAACCTGCAATCCTCCTGTCTCAGCCTCTCAAATACTGGGATTACGGGCATGTTCCACTGCACCTGGTGATGTCCTAGCAGATCTAACCTATCTAAAGGAGTAGAAAAGTGGGGAAGAGCCCACCCTCCAGGGCAGCCTCTCCAGAGGTAGACAGGCAGGGCAGCCTCTTGCTCACAGCCAGCAGGCCTGCTGGAAACAGAACCTCTCTCAGAGCCTAAACTAGTGGGCAGTGTGTGTCTGACCAGGTCAAGCAGGTGGGAAACTGAGGCCAGAGACAGTGGCCACTCCTGACCCACAGAAATCACTGAACAACAGTCACTTCATCACGAGTAATTTCTCCGGCTCCAGGAGAGGAGAACGGGGTGGGGGTGGCCTTACTGGTCATTCTACAAACTTCTGAGCTATTTGTGTGTTTTTAAAGCAACTACTTCTTTTCTTTGTGTGTGTGTGTGTGTGTGTGTGTGGTATTGGAGATTGAACCCAGGGCCATTCTACCTCCAAGCTACACTCCCAGCCCAATTTTATTTATTTTGAAACAGGATCACACTGGGCATGGTGGCGCATGCTTGTAATCCCAGTACTTGGGAGGCTAAAATAGGATTGCAGGTTTGAGGACAGCCTCAGCAAGTAGTGAGACTCTCATCAACTTAGTGAGACCCTGTTTCAAAATAAAAGAATAAAATAGGGCTGGGGGTGTAGCTCAGAGGTAAAATTCCCCTGGGTTCAATCCCTAGTACCACAAAAACAAAAAAACAGGGTCTCTCTAGGTTAATTAGAGTCTCACTACTTGCTGAGGCTGTCCTTGAACCTGCAATACTCCTGTCTCAGCCTCCCAAGTACTGGGATACAGGCGTGTGCCACCAAGCCCAGCTAACTACTTGGTTTTTTGTTGGTGTTGTTGTTTTGTTTTGTTTTTGTGTGGCACTGGGGACGGAATCCAGGGGCCTTCTACCTCTGGGCTTCACCTCCAGTCCTATTTTATTTTTTATTTCAAAACAGGGTCTCGCTAAGTTGCTGACAGTCTCACTAAGCTGCTGAGGCTGGCCTCGAACCTTCGATCCTCCTGTCTCAGCCTCCCAAGTACCGGGATTACAGGTGTGCGTCACCATGCCAAGCTTCAACTACTTGTTTTCTTAAAGTTTCCTGCTGGATGTGGTGCCACACACCTGTAATCCCAGTACTTGGGAGGCTGAGACAAGAGGATCACAGGTTCAAGGTCAGCCTCGGCAACTTAGTGAGACCCTGTTTCAAAATAAAAAATAATAGTAAAAAGAGCTAGGGATTTAACTACGGGGTAAAATGCCTCAGGGTTCAACCCTGGTACAAATAAAATAAGAATAAAGTTCCCTTCTCTTCATTGCTTTAGGGCAGTCTTCCTGATGGACACATTCCAAAGCAAGCTTCCCTGCCAGTTCTTCATCATGGTTCTGCCTGACGCCTGTGTAACAGCTCTGTATTTGGCTATCTACTAATTTATTCCTCTTCTTCTCCTAGTAGAACTCACCTCCAGGAGGGCAGAGGCCTTATCTGCCTTGTTCATTGGGACTTCCCTAGGGCCTAGGACACTGAGGACAAAGGGAAGGGGCTCAGTAAAGTTTTAAATAACTGAAGCTAGGTGTGGTAGTGCATGCCTGTAATCCCAGTACTTGGGAGGCTGAGACTGGAGGGATCATAGGTTCAAAGCCAGCCTCAGAAATTTAGTAAGATCCTGTTTCAAAATGAAAAATAAAAAGGGCTGGAGGTTGTAGCTCAGAGATAGAATGCCCCTGGGTTCAATCCCTAGTACCACACAAAAAATAAATAGCTGAATACATGGACACATGATGGGATTAGGGGACAGTCCTAATATAACATGCAGAGACACTGCTACAACAAAGATTTGTTTAGCCAGAGGCCTGGGCATACTAATTTCTGTGAAAGTGATCCCCGGCCTAGCTTGGGATCTTTTTTTTTTTTGGTGCACACATGTGTACATATTTAAACTACCTCCTGTGGGCCAAATCCTGCCTACCACCTATTTTTGTAAATAAAGGTTTACTGGAACAGAGCCACACCCATTCATGTGTGGCTGCTTTTAAGCTAAAAGGGCAGAACTCAGTAGTTTCAATAAAGACCGTATGTCCTAAAAATACTCACCACCTGATCTTTTACAGAGAAGTGTAGTGTAAGACTTCCACTGAAACTGCATGCAAGTAATAATGGCAGCTATCACTGTATTTAGGCCAGACTGTGTGCTAGATATTGTGCTAAGCACTGTAAGTATATTATCTCATGAAACTGAATTCTCACTGTGACTCTGTGAGCAAGTTCCGACTGTTGAGGCTAACAGGGCTCAGTCATGTTCCAGGATCATCACGGTCAACGACACCCAGAAGTCAACCTCCGAAACCTGCGCCCGCATCCACCGGGCTCCCCACAAAGCACTTTCCAGCCACATCTGGCAGAGCCCTTGGCACTCTTGAGATTGGTCTGTCTCCTGTCCTCTGAAGACCACCCAGAGGGCCCACTTCCTTAGGGATGTTCCTTCTGGCTTCAATACCCTTTTCTTCTCTTTCTCTGAATTCTACCAATTTGCAAGACTTGGTTAAACCTCCTTCTCTGAGGGCTTCTCCTTGCCCTAGTTATTTTCTTTCAAATTCTCCTCCCAACCAAGGAGGACCGAGGCTCCCTACAGCACAGAGCCTCTGCTCAGACTGCACACATATACAACAGCTAAAACATACACTAAAGCTCTCTGAAAACGACTGCCTTAGCCAGGCATGGTGGCGCACACTTGTAATCCAGTACTTTGGGAGGCGGAGACTGGAGAATCCGGGTTCGCGGCCAGCCTCAGCTCTCTCTCTCCGTTTCTCTCTCTCTCTCCCTACTTAGTGAGGCCCTCCGCAACTTCATGAGACCCGGTTTCAAAAAAAGTATAAAGCCGGGCGTGGTGGCGCACGCTTGTAATCCCAGTACTTTGGGAGGCAGAGACCGGAGGATCTGGGTTCGCGGCCAGCCTCAGCTCTCTCTCTCTCTCTCTGTCTTTCTCTCTTTCTCTCTCTCTCTCTCTTTAGTGAGGCCCTCCACAACTTCGTGAGACCCGGTTTCAAAAAAAGTATAAAAAATAGGGCGGAGGTGTAGTGCAGAGGTAGAACGCCCCTGGGTTCAATCCCCGGTACTGCAAAAAAAAAAAAAAAAAAAAAAGACTGCCTTGGCCAGAAGTGGTAGTACACGCCTGCAATCCCAGTACTTGGGAGGCTGAGAGAAGAGGATCAAAGGTTGGAGGCCAGGACACAGTAACTTAGCAAGACAGTTTCAAAATAAAAAATAAAGCCCGGCTTGGTGGTGCATGCTTGTAATCCCAGTACTTGGGAGGCGGAGACCGGAGGATCCGGGTTCACGGCCAGCCTCAGCTACTTAGTGAGGCCTCCGCAACTTCATGAGACCTGGTTTCAAAATGAAGTATAAAAAATAGGGCTGGGGGTATAGCGCGGAGGTAGAATGCCCCTGGGTTCAATCTCCGGTACCGCAAAAAAATAAATAAATAAATAAATAAAAAATAAAAAGGGTTGGGTGTATAGCTCAGAGATAGAATGCCCGAGTTCAATCCCCAGGACCACAAAAACAGAAACTGCTGCCTTCCCTCCCCTGAGGACGATGCTGTTTAGTAGAACCACACGTCAGTACAAAATGCCAGCACTATCCTTGCCCTGGGTGTATTTCTCTTAACAACTCAGTAACCACAGGACTTTTTGTTGTTCTTCTTCTTCTTTGGTACTGGGGATTGAACCCGGGGACATTCTACCTCCAAGCTACAACTCCAGCCATTTTTATTTTTTTATTTTGAACCAGGGTCTCACTGAGTTGTTGGGGGTCTCACTAAGTTGTTGAGCCTGGCTTCAAACCCGCAATCCTCCTGTCTCCACCTCCCAAGTATTGGGATTACAGGTGTGCGCCACTGCACCCAGCTAACCATAGGATTTGTTAACAGTACCTGGAGTGTTTTTTGCTATTAGCTCCCATTCCGGAACATATGGAACTTGCTTTGTATTTTTGTTCAGTTGTGCTGTCAAGCTCCAGTTCTCTCTAGCCCCCAAGAATCCTATTTCCCCAGGAATCAGAACGCGGATTTCCTTGGATTCAGGTGGATAACAGCTATTTTACCTCTCTGGAGTTACAGTATACATTAGCCACTGCAAAATCTGAGTGTGAAAATAGCTAAACTCAACAGTACTGCTTGGGGATAGTGGGTACCCTTGAGGATGTGGTTTCTGGGGGACAGTGGGGCTTCTGGGATGATGGTTATGTGCTGTTTCTCACTCTAGGTGCTGGACCTTGTGGGTGTGTTCATCTTGTGAAAACTCATTAAGTAGCCGGGCGTGGTGGCGCACGCTTGTAATCCCAGTACTTTGGGAGGCGGAGACCGGAGGATCGGGGTTCACAGCCAGCCTCAGCTCTCTCTCTCTCTCTCTCTTTTCCCCTGTCTCTCTCTCTCTCTCTCTCTCTACTTAGTGAGGCCCTCTGCAACTTCGTGAGACCCAGTTTCAAAATAAAGTATAAAAAATAGGGCCGGGGGTGTAGCGCGGATGTAGAACGCCCCTGCGTTCAATCCCTGGTACCGCAAAAAAAATTTTAAAAAAGAACTCATTAAGTTGTTTGCTTAGGATCTGTGCACTTTTTCATGTGTCTATTTTGATAAAAAGTTCGAAAATACTCTTTGCAAACATAGTGGTACAGAACAGATCTTTCTTTGCAGAAATATACACCTCGTTGTCTTCATGCAACATCCTTAAAAAAGAACTAGTAAGATCATTCTACTGGTGGTAGAAGGGGTGGGGGAGGCAAAGCAACTCGCAAGGGGCTGTATAACAAATTTAGGTGAGACCAGCATTCCAGGGCAAATGTGACCGCAAGACTGCTAGCCTGCAATGTCTTTTGCTGTAAGTGACCTGATTCCTATTTGAAGCAGATACTGATTCAGAAAACCATATGTGCAGCCGGGCGTGGTGGCGTACTGCATGCTTGTAATCCTAGTACTTGGGAGGCTGAAACTGGAGGATCGCAGGTTCGCAACCAGCCTCCACTACTTAGTGAGGCCCTCCGGCAACTTAGTGAGACCCTGTTTCAAAATAAAGAATAAAAAAATAGGGCTGGGGGTGTAGCTCGGAGGTAGAATGCCCCTGGGTTTAATCCCCGTACCTCAAAATAAATAAATAAAATAAAACAAAAAAAGAAAGGAAGTGGCTTGAACGAGTACAGTGGTGTCATCACATAACAACCTCTAGGTGGTAACGCGCTTCGGCCGTCTTCAGACCTTGTAAAAGCAAGGGGTTGGCTCTACCACAAACAAAAAAAGCTACCGCCTATTAGGACTAGGCCAGCACCATGCTAAACACTACACGCTTTCATTAAATCTCCACAACACCCTAATTTTATCCCTGTTTTACAGATGAGGAAACCGAGGCATGGAAAGGTTAAGGAATCTGCCCAAGGATATGGGTTATTAATGGGTAGGGAAAAGATTCGACTCCCAGGCAGCCAGAATCCACGTTCTCAACCGTGGTGCCAGTCACGCTTTTGGTTGGGATGAGCCCAGGGATGGGTTTCCAGTTCCTAGTATGCAACTTATATCTTCTGGGGTGCATTACAGCTCAATAAAATGTGCTTGCACAAATGCATAATGTATAAGTATCTTCATAAACACACCCAACTCTTTCATAAATGGCCTGATGTATAGAGTGGATCACTGCCTTCAAATGATCCATGCTAGCCGGGCGTGGTGGCGCATGCCTGTAATCCCAGTACTTGGGAGGCTGAGACAGGAGGATCGAAGGTTCATGGCCAGCCTCAGCAATTTAGTGAGGCCCTCTGCAATTCAGTGAGACCCTGTTTCCAAATAAATAATAAAATAGGGGGGTATAGCTCAGAGGTAGAATGCCCCTGGGTTCAATCCCCAATACCACAAAAATAAATAAATAAATAAATAAATAAATGTTCCATGCTTACACGTGTGACAAGGTGCCCATGTCTACCACCTCTCTGTTGGGGACTTTTCCCATTTATTTGTTTGTAGTCCAAAAACAAAACCCTTGGACTACCTGGAGCCATAATCAGGCCAGATGAGACTGGAAAGGTCAGCAGTCTTTTCTACTCCATTACGAAAGATGCATTGCTTTTTAATAAAGTACTTGCTTGTCCTGTGCTGCTCAAGTGAGCAAAAACTATACCACATTGCATAAGCAAAGCTCAGGAACACAAAATAAACAAAATGCTTAGTGAGGCGTGGTGGCGCATGCTTGTAATCCCAGTACTCGGGAGGCTGAGACGGGAGGCTGAGACAGGAGGATCGCAGGTTCAAGGACAGCTTCAGCAATTAATGAGACTCTCAGCAACCTAGCAAGACCCTGTTTCAAAGCAAAAAATAGCCAGGCGTGGTGGCGCACACTTGTAATCCCAGTACTTTGGGAGGCAGAGACCGGATGATCCATCCTCCAGGTTCGCGGCCAGCCTCAGCTCGCGCACACTCTCTCTCTCTCTCCCTGTCTCTCTCTCTCTCTCTCTCTCTACCTAGAGAGGCCCTCCGCAACTTCGCGAGACCCAGTTTCAAAATAAAGTATAAAAAAATAGGGCCGGGGGTGTAGCGCGGAGGTAGAATGCCCCTGCGTTCAATCCC